>QLOS01003453.1:0-16393 GCA_003313725.1 Russula sp. MG48 | reverse complement strand
AAAAAAAAAAAAAAATAGACTCGTGAGAAGATATGCTGGTCCTCACAAGGATCTCGCCGTGACTGCAGTGCTCAATGTCTTTACCGTTTTGATGAGCCAGTAAGCCCACATCTTGGCTGCGGAAAAGGAGATCGCACATGTGAGTCAATGTGCATAGTTTTGTGTGCGTTCTGCTGAATTGGTCCCTCAGTGTGTCGTTGTACCCACTGACGAGTTCGTAACATCCGTGGCGGGCTATATCCGAAAATGCGCAACGGGCATCACAGAGAGGTCACACATGTACATCGAGATTGCTGGAAGTGAGACTTAAGGTCTTTCCGTGAGTCCTTGCGACGGCCTGATCCTATTATTATCAACTCCCACTTGCATCTGACGGCATTTCTAGGCGTGCATAGTCCAACATTATCTGGGACGATGCAGCTGGACAGCTATAGACCGTGACCACTCTTCCTCCCTAGTATCCTTGTCAGTGACTCGAGACTTGATAACATCTCATCCACGATTTCCGCATACGAGTCCCTGCTTCTCCGAGGCTACATTGTCGACTCTATCCTGCTGTTCAAGGAAGGGTATTACTGCAACTGGGAATATCTTGGGCCTTATTTTGCAGAGCATGGCGTCAAGGTGACTGCAGTGGAACACCCTCCCCCGCGAGAAACGGATCCGAGTCGAAACGTTCTCACCACGGAGGAGTATTACCACCAACTTTCGTCCGACAATGATGTAGGGCTGCTCAGTGTCGTCGAGTAGCTGGACGAGAGGCTTGAAGAACGTATACGAGAGCTGCATATACATCACGGGCTCATCAAAGACGGAGGTGATGTAAACGTGATTGATACCGCATGGGGGGATCATTTTATTGCATTGACTGGGCACAAGTCTCCATCTCCGTCATGGGCGGCCGTGCGGGGATCCCTTTTGCAGTCGCAATTCGATGACTCTGCTCCATGGTGGACTCAAACCCTCGGACACGCTCACCGAAGTCTCACCCTTGCCGTTGCGCAAGCTGCTGGTCGCCATTGGCACATGATGTATCCGCAAGCGACGCGCGCACCCGATTTGCGCCTTGCGGATATCTCGTCCACGATGGTCCTGGAAAAAGGAGGGCGTGTGGTGAAGCTCATTTTTAAGTACGCGAAGAATGGTGGGAATGGCTTCGGTGATTTGGGAGGACGAAGCGGGGTATGATGATATGGTTATGCAGTTGAAGGAGGATGTGGGATGTAGAGTGACTCAGAGGAGGTGCGCGTCTTTCTAATTTTTCCATTCGTATTCTCCCTCACAAATCCTTCCTTGTCTCCAAAAGCTGGCGAGGAGGCGAACTAGACTACTCGTATTCGGATTCCATCCATTCGCGTCCACGTCCGCATCTGCCTCCACCACTGCCATCAGGCTGGCCCCTTCAACTCAATTTATCGAGTGCTATATCATCTGAGCAATGGGACCGGGGATATGTATTTGCTTTGCCTCCGAGAATCTGTGCCTACCTGTGCCCAGGCTTTCGGTCAGCCATCCGACCTTGCCTTTGTACCATCATGACCCGCATTCAGCATCCCCGATCAGTCCTCGTCACACTCCGAGTCCACGGGAATGTGTAGAGCGAGTGCGCATACTGGCACATGAACACGAGACGTCGAATAGTGAATGCATTTGTCTGTTTATATATATATATCCAATTTATATAGCGCAAGAGTCATGGTGGTAAGCCGCGCTCTTGGCATATGTAACTATACATTGAAGTGTGGAATGATAGATGCAGGGCTACTCTAGTCAGGGTCAGGGTATGCAGAAGGCAGTTGTACGAAGAGAGGAGAGAGGGGTCGTTGTTACAGGGGAGCACAAGGAGCAAGGACTAATGGGAAAATGTGAGAAACAATCCTGGGTCAAAGGACTGTTCGTGAGGTTTGAAGCGGGCCTTGGTTACTTCCAAGGAATTGATCATGGCCTTGCCTTCCTTTGTGCCGAAACGCGTTGAGAGGGACGGGTCAAGGGCTATCGGGGTAAGGTGGGTGGCCCAGGCTCGAGAACAGCGGGGCCATTGTTGGTGGACGTAGGGGACAGTTTGGGGATTGACTCCGCACTCTGGGCAGTGTATGGCCTTGCGAAGATGGAAGCGTGCTGTGTAAGATCCTACGAAGGCATGGCCCGTGATGAGACGGACAAACGTGGAGGATGCCGTGCAGGAGCCTCCAGCGGCGCCAAGGATGGCAGGTGGAGGCTTGCCCGATGGGGGAGCTGGAAAGGCGAGTACGCCTGGGAGCGTCTGTCGGTGTTGTGCTAGTGAGCTTGCCAAACTGAGATGGCAAGCTCTTTGGTTGTTGCCTTCTGGAAGGCGATGGTGTTCAGCTCCCGGCCAAGGGACTGTAATGTTATCGCACAAGGTCAATGCAATGTTTGATACCCACGATCGAGACCTCGGACGGGCACCACTCAAGTTTGCTTCGAGTGGTTCTGAAAACAGACAATATTCGTGTCAGCGTGGTGCAAAAGTCCCAAGAGAAGGATTGGCCTACGTGGGGCCGTAGGTTTGTAATGGCCTGGATGGCCGCTGGGCTGGTGGAGTCTATGATGACTTGAGGGATGGGGTGTTGGTTGAGGTAGAGCTGGGCTTGGTTGGCTGCGACAACCAAAGCACCAAGGTCAGCATCGAAGTCGGTCGCAGATGGCGTGGCTGACTTCGTGGTTGTCGGTGTAAAGTACTGCAATACCAGCAGCCAGTTGTAGGTCATCTTCACGGTTCCAGTTGGATTTGGAACCGCGTGAGAAGATTATGAAGTGCTTAGGAAGGGCGATGCTCGGGCGGACAGAGGTGGTCCAAGTCTTGCGTTCATCATCGTGTCAAGCTGTGTGGTTACTAATTGAGGTGAGGTGAAGTCCAGCTTCCAAGGTGGCACGGCGAGGGAGTCAATCCGGGAGGGTTTTGAGAAATCGGCGTCGAGGGTCAGGAGATTAGAGATATAGTTGTGACGTGGAAGGAGGATTGGGAGTGGGATCAAACCACCCATGGGGCCCCATGGGCCCAGAACGCTAGCTATGAGCTGAGAGCTGAGGGGGAGGCGGTAAAGGCGGAGGGTGGTGTTCTTGATGAGCATTTTAATGGGTAGGTAGATGGGCGTACTGCCCATGAGCTGGAGGAGTAGCGGCCTGGGTTGACGGGGGCGGTGCGGAAAGCCCTGGTGATGTGTTATATAGCAGCGTTCTGGGCTGTGCACTGCAGAGCTCGCGGAGGAGACTGACTTGCCCTGTGTACCAAACGGGGACGGCATAGATCGTACGCCACTGGGCTCAGTCAAGGCCTCGGACGGAATTGCCGAGGAGTTGGAGGGCTTTGGTGGATCGCTGTGAAACTTCGGGCCGGTACTCCGGCATATGCCAAATCAAATCTGAACTTTGAACTTCGATTCAAGCCCCCAAACATGTGGATTTCCCTACTTCCTTCGAACTCAAACTAGTGTCACTGCTGCTTCTAACGGATTATGCATGCTCCTGACCACGTGCTCCAGGAACTACGCTCACGCGCAGGGCAGAGGGAATAGGGACACATGGGGACGGCGGGACGCTGGGATGGTCGAAACGGCGGTAGCCTCCTCCTCACCCTTCCCCATTTCTTTCTTCGTCACAGCCGATTCATCATGTGATGACTTTCTTTGGCCAGTTTAGGGGGGCAAACAAAGAAGTCGCGTTCCTGCTGTTTTCCCTGCCCTCTGCACGCTCCAACCATTCGTCTCTAGAAATGAGCTTGTCGTGACTCCCATGCTTGCTCTTCTGGATGATGTCTCTGTCATAGAAGGGCTTTGCCCAGCTCCTTGCGCGGTGGCGCATATATTTCACCCGCCGCCCGAGACCTTGCTCGACCACGACCTGGCTCGCAAGGAGATACTCGTGCCGTTGGGCAGCGAGGATTGGCTGTACAAGGAGGAAGTAATCCTGGTTCGCTGGGTCTGTGCCCTACGTTCCCTGCCTTTCTCACTGTCATTTGTATACCCAGACTCCTTAAAAATGTACCGACGGAACTTCATAGAGGCATCCTGCCTTCGTAATGCGTACCACGTACACCGTTTCTGGAGCGCTGCATTGATAGTGAAAGGCGTGACGGCGGACAATTCAGTACGCCTTCTCATTTCCTTATCCTTTCCAACGATTGGCTAGTTGATGAGTTATTGCTTGAACTAGCTTGCGACAGTGAGGATTGCGCATGTGCCAGACCGCATTTCAGCGGTGCGACGCGTGCTAATCGAAAACTTATGCCGAGATTCAACGGGCCATGCATGTGGTAGCCTCTCTTCACAGCCACCGCCGCCACCTGGACCTGTTGTGCCAACCACAACTGTCATGATAGCGACTTTGTCGTTTGGTTGTTCCCCATAGACATATAGTACAGCAATAGAGTAACGAGCCTATAGCATCTCTCACACTCGTGGGTGTGGGATGGTGCATAATTATACAAGTGATCGCATATGACCTGGAAGATTGCAGCGATCAGCGAAGACCTGCATGACCGCAGCGCGCAAGACAGAATGGGCTATTGGAATAAATATGCAGTAACCCCTTTGGGGCATGCCCGACTCTCGCTTGAGAGATAAGGCTGGTATCCTGCAGTTATCTATCTTTCGAATAGAATATTCTACACCGCGGCGATTCCTGCCAATCTTCCCCCAATGGCCGATTCATAACCTCCTGGCGCTCTTGCTTCAGTTTGGATACGCTTCTGAGTCTCTTGATTCATACAGTACCCCGTGAGTTTCGTTTTCGGTTGGTTTGTACCTCTCGTCTCTCTGAGCTGGTTCGCCATCCTGAGGGATTCTGCGGCTAATTGTTGCCCTGGATTTGTGGGCCCCCACTAGATCGGCCAATATTCATGTACAGTATTGTGGCGTGTAGTAATACAAAACATGACGGAAGACGACCTCGGGTTCCTATCCTCAAGTAACCGTAGAGTAGACCTATAAAGGCTATAACGCACGCTCAGTTTGCGATGTGCTCTGACAGCAGGTTTATCATCTTGTCATATCCAGTTTTCTCTGCAACCTGGAATGGCGTCCTGCCCTTGTCATCCTTCGCCCCTATATCTGCGCCATGCTCGAACAATGCGCGTAGGATTGCGAGGTTCTCGGGTGCCCTCCGGGTCACCTTGCGTGAGGCCAGATGTAACAGGGTCGAGCCATCCTTATCCCGCGCATTCGCATCTACACCGTGGGCAAGCAATAACCGAGCAATATTCGGGTGACCATATTCCGATGCTAAGTGTAATGGAGTCCTGCCGGCCTGTTCGTGAGCTTCGGGGTCCACATTGTTCTGTACTAGTAGTATCCGAGCCGCGTCGAGTTGTCCTCCCCAAGCCGCAAAATGCAGTGCATTCCAGCCGTCAGACGTAAGCACATTCGCATCCGCACCATGGCTGAGGAGCCACTGCATAATTTCAACGTCTCCCGCAACCGATATGGCATGCAGTGGTGTATTTCCCCCATAGCCTCGAGGGTCCACAGTTCCACCGTGTTGATAGAGTAACTGCGCAACACGGAAGTGTTTCCCCGCCAATGCTGCCATCAGCGGTGTCACATAATAGCCGCCACGGATGTTCACATCTTGTAGATGCTTGACAATGAGGTGCTCTGCCAGGTCATGAAGTCCACAGAGTGCGGCGTAATACAGAGGGGACGCGTTTGATCTCTCGGAAGAGTAGGGTGCAAAGTAATAAAGAACAGAATCGCCGTGGGGTTCTGTGTCTATGTCGTGTAATTGCAACCAGGTCAAAAAATGTGGTTTATTGGGGTTGAAAAGATGTTCCATCGCTTTGCATACATGTGACGACACATTCTCGAACTGGGCATGGTCGGCCCAGTGTCGAGCGGCATATCCAGCCAGAGGAAAGCGGTCCATGATGATACTCTCTTCGGTACGATCGTCCAAGCGCAGCAGGACACCTAAGCAAGATTGTGCGAGGATCGTGTGTGCAGGCTCCATGGATATATGATACCGTGAGACATCCCCACTTGAATCAGCAAGGCGAGGCGAGGTCAGGAATTCCTTTACCGAGAAGTGCGAAAATTGCACAACCCGTGAACGACCAGTGTCGACGATGGCGATAAAACTGGAACAAGCTGCTTGAAGAGCTTCTTCTTGGTCCTCCCACCGCCAGTCAGGGTTCAACGTCGGGATCCCATTAGCACCGTCAAAGTCAACCGCGAGGACCTCGGCGAGCTCCTCGACACGAAGTGGCCGGACAGACACCACCAGGCATTGTAGCAGACGATAAACGTCTCTTTGGTTCACCTCATCGATTTCTCTCAGCACTCGCTGATATGTTTCGTCGAGAGATTTTGGCAACTCGCCGAGGACATTCTCAACATTGCGTGCAAGACACCTTCGCAGCAGATCCAGCTGACACACAACCCATCGAAACCTAATGAATCGTGTGAGAAAGTATTACGGACGTAGAACGACACCCGTACATTCCATTGGCTCTTTCGGAGAGCGTCTTGACGACCAAGTCTTTAACATCCCGTCTCCATTTCTTCATCACTGGCTCCTTATCCGAATAAATCACAGAGTGGACATAATTAGCGATGTCTTGCTTCTGGCCGTCTTCGTCGTGGAGAGACACCTTGAAACATGACAATTGTCCAAGAACGACCTTGATATCATACTCTGGGCGACTTGTTACACAAACATGTAAGTTTGGAATTGAGAGTTCGGCGAGCTCCTTCACAACCTCCAAGACCTTTTGACGGGAGGGTGGCACTCCAGGCACCTTCGAAGTGTTGGGGCTTTCATCGAGAGCATCGATGATAAGATAGATTGGGACTTGTCCCAGAACGGTAAGCATGTTCTTGAGGCATTGTAAGAGTGTGCCCTCACTGGGCTGATTTGAACCATTATCGTGTGTGGAATACGCGTCGAAAAGGATTTTGGAGGCAGGATCAGACCGAGCGCAGAGCTGAATGAGGAAAGAAGATAGTAAAACACGGGCATCCTGCTTCGCCGCGTCCTTAAAGTCAAAGAAAAAATATGCTATGTTGGATGGCACGGCGTAGGAGATATCTTGGAGATCGTGGATGATCGTGGAGCTTGTCGGAAATATGAATTGCAAGGAATATGATCAGTGGAGTAGTGACGTACCTAAGGATACTTTTTCCCGAGCCGGCTATCAAGGAGGAAGCATTAGCGATGGATAACGGCTGAAAGTGGAAGAAACGTACGTTTTCCATGAATCCATAAGAAGGATCTGGAGCCTGAATTTTTCCAAAGCTCGAAGGTACTACTTCGAGTGAACCACCCCGCAGTGCCATCGTGGTGTGCGAGGCGGGCAGTGTTATAGTTGATGGAAGGATCTGGCGGAGAGAGCCATTCTCGAAATTTCTCTCCTGTAGTATTTTGAGATCCTAGCAAGGGATAGTCGGATGAGGAGATCACGAACGTTTCAGATCACAGAGATCGTTTCCAATCTGTTGTGTCGCTAAGTGTATGCACCGTAAGCTTAGTGGAGACTAGCTAGAATGCGCAGAGCGTACCGCCAAGGACTTGCACAGTCACCGTCAAACTCTCATCGTGTGACAGTTTTTCCAGCCTTTTCAGTGCATCTTCGATATCTGTCCTTCCCACTAGTTGCTTTAGGTATCTCTCTGAGATTGATCAGTCGAGTGAGAAATCCGCCTAGGGACAGACTCACTCGCCCATCGTTGCTTGATCTCCTTTGTCGCGATAGCAAGGATTCCGAGAATCTCGACCATTATCTTTATGATCAAATTCTTCATCGCCTCGGTCAGTCGCACTTGAACATACGTCTCGAGACGTTCGAAAAAGGTTTCGATCCTCTCGAAGAGATCGATGAGCGCGTCTTGGCTCGCTCCGACATTCTTAGCCGCCTTCGAGGTCCGGGGTCAGAATTGTCTGGAACAATGAAGAAAATTACGCACTATTAGAAAGACACCGATTCCTGCAAAAATCACTTTCGCGGGTGAGAAAACCTGCGATCTCAGTGTTAATGGGAAGATCGTTGGAGAGTTAACTCTTAGAGATGTACCATCCCGATACCCCCACCGAGTGCTGCAGAAAATCCACAAAGGACGGTAACAGTGGCATTGAGCCACTGTCTAGAGCTCCCGCCATCACTCTGAGACTGAATGAATTGTTGAATATTGTATTGCTGATTAAGTATGTCGAGAATAGCACTAGGAGACTCGCAAGTCTGGAGCTGGGCGGTGAGCTGATGTGTAAGAAGGTCTTCCTTCGTCTTCCTTTTATAATTGTTTAAGGCAGCGACGAAAATAGGCCGGAAATCGGAAGAGGATGCTGAGGCAGTCGGGAGAGAAGTGTGAGACATAGTGGCAGTGGGAAGGTGCTAGTTTTCACAGAGGAGATTTGGTAGGTGATGAGGCAAGGAAGGCTGTGGTTCGGCAGGTCCGTGCGTACTGCCTCGTGTAGATACAATAGTCCCACGAAGATACGCTGGGATGACCAGATATGGATGATAGGCGCGCAATGCAGAATGATAGCGTTCAAAGTGAGTGAACACACAAGTATAGACCAAGCGTGATGTCAGTCAAGATAGGCATGATTTCATGAAGGAGGAATGTTAGCCAACGCCGAGATCTAATGAACTGAATACTGTCTTTGTGGCACGCTCTTGGCCACATATATCTTATCTTGATACACCGGAGATGGCAGTACTAGGGCAGGATAGGGCTATGTGGCTAACAAGCCAGCCATAATATTATAGGGTCCCCTGGTATGTTATATTGTCTTAAAGATGGCTCGCGGAGGGTCAAATGGTTGTCGCGAGGTGCCAGTGGGCCGTGCCAGTGAGTCTCCGTCGTCACAGTGCCGTGCACGTGCAATTTTGAGCCGAAGGCCGGCATTGCCAGGGCACCTTTGGGTCACGGGTCTAACTGGCTTGGTGATACAGAGATTCTCTCTCGTCCTCTGTCCTGTTGTCATTCACTGTTCATTCTTATGAGATAGATGTCCCTTCTATTCAATAATCTCCGCATCCATCAAGGTTTCGGTGCCAACACCGACGTTCGATGTCTTTACTACTTTGACGAGTCGGTAAGCCCCTACATGGCTGCCAATATGGCGGTGGAAAAGTGCGGTGATTAGGTCAGTAAATGCGTACAGTTTCCCATCTGTTCTGCTGAATTGGTTCTCGGAGTGTAGTTGTGCCAACTGACGATGTGTTCGTACTATCCGAGAATGGCGTGCGGCCTTGTGGGGAGGTCGCACATGCACATCGAGACGCTGCAAGTGAGAGTCAAGGCCTTCACGAGTCCTTACGAAGACCTGATCCAAATACCCTTATAGACTCGCTTCTATCGGTACTTTTACTTGGCGTACACTGTCCAACGTTGTCAGCATGATGTATCCGCGCAATACAGCCCTTTCTTCTTATCTATTGTTCTCATTCACGATTCCATGCCTTGCGGCATTTTATCAACGATTCCTGCAAACGAGTTCCTGCTACTCTGGGCTACATCCTCGGTCACCCTCCTCGGGAAGCGGGTCCGGGTCGAGTGTTTCAAGTGACGGAGTATTACTAGTACCTCAAGCATGCGTCAGACCATAACGCTAGTGGGCTGCTTGGTGTCGTCAAGCGACCAGAAGTGAGGCGCGAGGAGCGCATAGAAGAGGTTTGAGGCATACTGCAGCGTACGCTAGATGTATTGCCGTGGCCCTTTGTCCTGCACGGGCTCATCGAAGATGAGACGAACGTATACATGATTAATAGCGCATGGCAGGATCACTTTACAATCTCTACAAGGCGCAAGCACCCATCTTCGCCACCGCGGGTGTTTGATGATCCCTTTTGGAACCACAGTTCGATAACTCTATAGTGTACTCAAGCCCCCGCCGCACTCATCCTGTGCTCGCTCTTACCACTGCCCGAGCTGTAGGCCATTATGGGCATGTCACATATCCGCAAGTGACGCATGTACTAGCTTTCCATCTTGCGGAGCGTCTCCTCAACGATGGCCCTGGCAAGGGGGGGTGGCGCCTCGGCAGCCATTTACAAGCTGTAGAGCCGTTGCGCTCGGAACGAGCCGCTTCGGAGCGCCCGTGACACCAATCCGAGGGGTTCCGCGGCTTGCCTCTCAACTTCAACAATGCGCTCCGAAACCTCCCTCGTCAAAGAGCGGCGTAACAGAAACTCGAAAGAAGACTAGTTCAGTGTGCCTACCCTTTTTTTTTTAACTTTACTTTCTCCATTGCCTCTAGTCGATCGTTATACAGTAGACTCCCTCCTAACGCATACCTCTCGGGAAAGGCCAAGAGGTATGGGTTATTAAGGACTCGGAGTATGGGGTATGTGACAGTCTCAGGAGAGAGCCATACTGCAAAGGCGTCAACTTGGGAAATCCGAAAATGTATGTCCTAAGGGGGAGGATGGGTTATACCTGGTATGTGTTATGAGGGAGTCTACTGTATATATTTATTTGAACGTCCCCGCTCTTCAATACTACTCATACCAGCCATTCCCCTTCTATAGATGTGTCTTAGGCTCCTCCCCTTGACTCTGCCGACATCGCTCGACGCCACGAAAGCCATCGGACATCCCTTCTTTTATACAGTCCCGATCCGTAACCACGCGCTCGACGTCCTATACGCTCCTACATCGCCGCATTTCCTGACAGACCACCTACCAACCTTACTCACCTCCCTCCATACCTTTCTCCATCTTATTTCCAGCCGAACTGCGGACAATGTTGACGCGCTCTCATGTATATGAACTACGGTAGGAGCCCTGCTAGAGGGGCAGTGGAGTCTATCTTACTTGCCTTTCGTTCTCGAAATGTCTCTGCGTGATTTCCTTCTTTGCTCTGCTTCCCTCCCTTTGGCTCTCGCTGCGTTAATCCGTGCTATCGCGCCGTCACACGCCCGAGGTCGTACGACCGGGATATCTCCCTCTTCCTCTCTTTCATCCTCGAACTCGTGCGTGTGCTATCTACGCTCCCTTCAGACTGCATGGACAATGGTAAGGAACATGACGGCGTGATTCTGGTGGACAAGAGAGGGTTTTAAAAGTTGAAAAGAGTGAAGCGGTTCAGAGAAGAGGTGCACATCTTTCTAATTCTTCGATTCACATTCTCGTCGCTGACGACTTATCTGTCTCCGTGAACTGGCGAACAGGCGAGCAACGACTCACGAAGTCTACTCTGATTCCCGTTCCATCATGATGCATCCGCCTCCGCCGTCACCGCCGCCATCATCTCTAGGTAGTAGTACCTCTTGTCCTCCCTCCAAATACTAGCCACAGCAAAGAAGTCCTTGCCGATATCTGCGCACATCTTCGACATGCTAGTACGCCAGTCGACTTGAAGGCTCCCATTGATTCATCGTCACGATCTCGGGCTAAACGCGTTGGACAGCGTACAACCAGCATCCCTTGCGGACGAAATGGCGCCGTCTGAAACATCTAGTATGAAAGCTGTGCGACCGAGGGAGATGTTCAACGCACTAGCAGATATTAGTTGACGTCCTCCCCGCATGAGCTCCACCGATAACTCGCTAATTGGTGCGGGTATTCAGTGGCCGCCGCGCCCGATCAATGTCCCGGCCACAGTTGGGGAGAAGCGAAAGAGGGAGGTCGAGAAGCAGACGAATGAGGGCGTGTAGTTGAGCCTGCAGGCATCGTTCGATGGGGTTCATCCCCCGCTCAGCGGATGCGTCCTTCCACTCTGCGATCAGCAGTTTCTTATCCCCAACTCAGTCTCAGAGCCAGTGCAAGATAGAAGCAGGTCCCTTCAACCTATGTAGTGTGGGGTTATGGTTAATACTAGTAAGCGCTGTGAATGAAACAAAAATGCATCGCTCACTTGGGAAACAGACGCCGAGCAAGGACCTGACGAGCCGTTGTCTTGCACGCTTCATCAGGTCCCTGTAGTTGTCGTCGAATCTCTGGAGGAAGAAGAGGAGGCACTCCTGCTGCACCCCTACGGAGGCGACATTTGGGAAACCTCTCTACAAGTTCTGTAGTGGCGACTACATAATCTATCGAATATTGATCTCGCCTGGCTTACCCCCAATAATTTAAAGGCAATCAATCTAGTCAATTATCGATGCGATGTATTATGTGAATACAACAGTACTACAACTCGTACATCTTGGCTAAATTTTCGTCGTTATTGTACCAAATTCAGTAAAGTGTCGTGGCGGTGATTGGGGTTGCGGTCCTAGTTATCCTCGACGATCCTCAGTCGTCGTTGCTGCCCCGGTCGTTGTGGTCCCATCGTAGTCGCAGTCATGCTTGCGTCATGGTCACTATGTAGTCACGTCATGCTGCTGTCATCGCTAGGGTCGTGGTTGCGTCATAGTCGCCGTCCGGGTCGTCATCATCGTGTCATAGCCAAAGTAAGGTTCGTGTCGTGGTCGTGCTAGGACGTGCTCGTGGTTGTGGTGGTCTTATGGACCCGGTTGCTGTGGTCGCCATTGTAGCCATGTCGGCGTGGCTATCGTCCCACGTCAAGGTGGTTGTGGTGATCACGGAGGTCACGGTCCCGGTGGTCTTCCGTCCTGGTCCTGTCCTGATCCAAATTCTGGTCGTGGATTGTTCCCTGGTTGAAACAGCGCAGAGATGGCCACTTTCCATGCACACCCACGACACACGATATTGGGATCATTCACATCATAGGCCAGTCTGAAGTTGAGGTGGGCCCAGGATGGCCCCGTGTCGCGCTCATGGGGCGTGTGTCATGGCCGTCGTTGACGTTGGCGGCCGCCCACAAGCTGAGATGATCGCAACGCAGCGCGCTCATCATCACAGTCGTCAATGGCCAACCTGAGGCCGAGGCGGGGTGGGGATGGCCGCAAGCGCCACGCATCAGGCATCCTCACTGTCGGCAAGCGGTCTGTGCGCATGGAGAGAGAGGAGTGGGGCCGCATGTATGCTGCTTCTTGTTGAGGAGACCCGTGGCACCCTGTATTGACGGAGAGAACTTATCGGGAAAAAAGAAAACAGTGGTACTCACATTTTACCCTACTTCTCAGAACAACACCTTTATCCCTCCTGGGGCTACCATGGATTGAGGGGTTAAGAGTTGAGGCGCTGTTGAAGCCCGAGGAAAGGTGGCTATTCGGTGACGATGGTCATGAGGTGGGTTGATGAGAGTGGGGGAGCCGAAGTCGAACTGCTAGCCCACGAAGAGCGAAAAGAGAGAAGACCCGCAGCGACGATGGCGGTGGGACTTCTCAGTATGCTCATCAGAGAAATAGGCCATCGATAGAGAGTGGTGCATCGAGCAAGACCACAGGCAGGTGTACGCTAGATGAGGAGCTACGCCGGGGCAGACTCGGAAGGGATGCCTTGCGCACGGTGGCAGTGGTGGTATCCTCGTATTCATGGGCGCTGGGGCTATTGAAGGCGACGAAAGGGATGAGGACGGAGGGGAGATAATCGCAGCAGGCCCTCGCCGACCGCCGCGAAGAACAAACGAGAGGACATGCCGCTGGTAGTACGCGGTGATGATGATGTCGAAGATATGACGACTTACCGTCCTTATTTGGGGGTATTATTTGTTTTCTTGTAGCTCTCTGCTCGTGTTTCCCCCATTTTGTCGTTTGTGCCCCTGGTTGGGCTTATTGAACTTGAACTGATCTGAGTGGTGGTGGCTGCCTCCGACGTTTCCGGTTAGGTCAGACATCCGACCTTGCCTTTGTGCCGTCATTCGGCATTCAGCCCTCCGAATCCATGGGAATATGTAGATCGAGCGCGCACACTGGCACATGAACCCAGGCCAAGACCTTGAATGGTTCGGTTCTCTCGGGCCGGTACTCTGGTATAATTAATTTCTCCTTCAAGTTCGATTTCTGCCAAATCTGAACTTTGAACTTCGATTCAAGCCCTAAACGTGTGGATTTCCCTACTTCCTTCAAGCTCGAACTCGTGTCACTCCTGCTTCTAACGGACCATGCATACTCCTGACCACGTGCTCCAGGAACTATGCTCACACGCAGGGCAGACTGTTCTACCCAGGATGGGGATGCTGTGATAGTCGTACGAACGGTGGTAGCCTCCTCACCCTTTCCCTGTTTCTTTTTCCCGTCACGGCCGATTCATCATGTGATGCCTTTCTATGGCCAGTTCAGAGAGGCAAACAACGAAGTTGCGTTCCTGCTATTTTCCCTGCATGTCTACACCCTCTGCATGCTCCAACCATTCGTCCCCAGAAATGAGCTTGTCGTGACTCCCGTGCTTGCTCCTCTGGATGATGTCTCTGTCATTGAGGGGCTGTGCCCAGCTCTGCGCGGTGGCGCATATATTTCACCTGCCGCCCGAGACCTTGTTCGACATCGAGCTGGCGAGCAAGGAAATACTCATGCCGTTGGGGAGCGAGGATTGGCTGTACAAGGCGGAAGTAATCGCGGTTCGCTGTGTCTGTGCCTCGCGTTTTCTGCCTTTCTCACTGTCATTTGTGTACCCAGACTCCTCAAAAATGTACCGACGGAACCTCACAGAAGCATCCTCCCCTTCGTATTACGTACCGCATACACCGCTTCTGGGGCTCTGCATCGGCAGTGAAAGGCGTGACAGCGGACAATTCAGTACGCCTTCTCATTTCCTTATCCTTTCCAGCGATTGGCTGGTTGATGGATTATTGCTTGAACTAGCTTGCGACAGTGAGGATTGCGTACCCGCGAGACTGGATTTCAGCGGTGCGAGGCGTGTCAATCGAAAACTTATGCCGAGGTCCAACGGGCAATGCATGTGGTAGCCGCTCTTTACAGCCACCGCCGCTACCTGGACCCGTTGTGCCGACAACTATCAGTGCATGATAGCGACTTTGTCGTTGGGCTGTTCCTCATAGACGTGCAGTACGGCAATAGAGTAACGAGCCTGTAGCATTTCTCACATTAGTGGGTATGCATAATCATACAAGTGATCGTATATGACCTAAGAAGATTGCAACGATCAGCGAGGACCTGCATGACCGCAACGCAGAATGGGCTATCGACATTATGGAATCAATTTATTTACGGTCTCATTTTTGGGGCATGCCTGACTCTTAGTTGAAAGATAAGGCTGGTTATCCTTCCGGGTATCCTGCAGCTATCTGTCAGCTCTGCGAAGAGGGGGATGTGCGGGTGTGTCTTGCGGACAGGATATTCAATACCGCGGCGATTCCTGCCAATCTTCCTCCAATGGCCGATTCCTGACCTCCTAGCGCTTTTGCTTCGGTTTGGATACACCTCTGAGTCTCTTGATTCGTACAGTATCTCGAGAGTTTCGTTTTCCCCGAGCTGCGCCCCCTCGCCTGCGCGTTTTACTTCTCTGTCAGTCTGTTCGTCCCCTCTGATTGGTGCGTGGCCTACTGGCCGCTCCACGGTCGGGGCATAGTTGGTTTGTACCTCTCGTCTTTCCGAGTTGGTTCGCAATCCTGAGGGATTCTGCGGCTAATTGCTGCCCTGGATTTGTGAGCCCCCACTAGACCGGCCAATAATCATGTACAGTATTGCGGCGTATAGTAATACAAAGCATAACGGAAGACGACATCAGATTCCTATCCTCAAGTACCTATAGAATAGACCTGTAAACGCGACAACGCACTCTCAGTTTGTGATGTGCTCTGACAACAGTTTCATCATCTTGTCATGTCCGGTTTCCTCCGCAACCTGGAATGCCGTCTTGCCCTTGTCATCCTCCGCCCCTATATCCGCACCATGCTCAAGCAACACGCGTGCGATTGCGAGGCGCTTCTCGGGTGACCATGACCCGTTGAGTGAGACCAGATGTAACGGGGTCGAGCCACTCTTATCCCGCGCGTTCACATCTACACCGTGGGCAAGCAATAACCGAGCAACATCCGGGTGACCATATTCCGATGCATGGTGTAATGGAGTCTTGCCGCTGTTGTCCTGAGCTTTGGGGTCCACATTGATCTGTAGTAGTATCCGAGTCGCGTCGAGTTGTTCTCCCCAAGCTACAAAATGCAGCGCATTCAAGTCGTCTTTCGCAAGCACATTCGCATCCGCACCATGGCTGAGTAGCCACCGCATAATTTCAACGTCTCCCTCCTGCGATATGGCCTGCAGTGGTGTTTTTTTATAATGGCCCCGAGGGTCCACGGTTGCGCCGTGTTGATAGAGTAATTGTGCAACATGGAAGTGCTTCCCCGCCAATGCCGCCACCAGTGGTGTCACATAATAGCCGCCACAGATGTTCACATCTTGTAGATGCTTGACAACAAGGTGCTCTGCCAGGTCATGAAGTCCACAGAGTGCGGCGTAATACAGAGGGGACGCGTTTGATCTCTCGGAAGAGAAGGGTGTAAACTGATAAAGAACAAAATCGCCGTGGGGTTCCGTGTCTATGTCGTGTAATCGCAACCAGGTCAAAAAACACACCATTCAGTCTGAATATCCGATAGAAACGTAGAAAATATAATGACATTATATCGTTTAA
>QLOS01003449.1:0-25757 GCA_003313725.1 Russula sp. MG48 | reverse complement strand
CCATTTTCAATGCGGGCACAGTCCGTTGCCCGTCATGACGACGCTCCACTCTCCCGACGCAGTCGACTCTAAATCGATGTTCAACGCCTCCGCGCACCCCTCGCACGCGCCACACGCGCCACACGCCTCCTCCCGCACCACCGAAAGCACCTTGGCGTCGCGCCCGCCCCCGCCACGCTCCAGCGGCAGACTGATATTCGTCCGCACCGACCCAGACGCGCTCCCAGCCAGCACCCGCAGCCCCGATCCCGATCCCGACCCCAGTCCCAGCCCAGCTCCGGCATCCTTCCGCGCGGCCCGCACGCCCGCGGCGGAAATAACGTCCACGATTGGCGCGTGGCCTGCCGTGCTCTGCATTCGGTGCGCGTACGTACAACTCGGCCTGGCAGCCGGTTAGGGGAGAGGGTACAAATAATTGAACTGAACGAGGGGATGATGGAGGGGAGAGACGTACCCAGGTCCGAGTACGAACTCCCCGCCGAGCTGCGAGGCGTCGCCGCCCCGCTCCCACACTGGCATCCCGACGCGCAACGCGTGCGCGACGACCATTGCTAGCCCGCTCACGGCGCCGTGCCGCACGTAGGAGCCCACTCCGTTCTCAGCGGTCGTCCCGCGCGCCCTTTGACTGCCGGACGGGACGTGGCCCATGCCCAGAGCGCGATACAGCGCCTGCCCTGGCGACGCATCGACGAAGAGCTCGTAGGGGAGATGGAATATCTCTTTGACACGGTCATCAGATGTAAACTGTCCCATATTAGTTGACGCAAACACAACGTACGGCGATATGAGCGGATGAGCCCGTACGACCCACAGCCGATCACGACGAGGCGCACGCCGGACCGCGCGAGTGCGGCGTGGTCGACGTCACGCATGAGCGACGCAAGGTAGTCCTGACACATCGGGCACCTGCGTAATGCCAAGCAGTTAGCACCCTTGACAGTAAGTAGCCTTAGCCTTCGAACGAAGAAAGTGCGTGTACCAGAAATGCCGGATAAAGACCACTACGGTGCGTTGTGTACGCCACAGCTCACCAAACTGCACGCGCACGCCATTCTCGCGCACCACGGGTAAGCGCGCGGCCTGTGTGAGCTGGGCAGAGCTCAGGGCTCCTGCTGCTCCCGGCTCAGAGAGCGAGCGTGGGTGCGCGACATTGTGGTGGTGGTGGTGATGGTAGCCGTGCCGCTCTGACATACTAGTATGGGGGCTATGTCGGCCATGTGATGACGAAGGCGACGCGTCCCGTCGCCGCATTTGAGGAGCAGACGCTGTCGATGTGCTATCTGGGTACGAGGAACTTGACGAAGCCGTCCACAAGATGGTTGAGGCTGAAGCGCGCGCCGTGCGTGATGGCAGAGGAATCGTCTGCGCGGAACGTGGAGGTGGTGGAGGTAGGGGAACTTGAATTACTTGGGAAGCGGGTAAAGGGTGTGCAACATGCGGAACGGGCGGAGTTGCCGCACACACGGCACGCGGGGCAGCCGCACCTACAGACGGACCGTTGTGCGACGATGCGGATCGCGCTACATGAATAACATGCGACGCCGGTTGTGGCGCGCCTTGCGTTGATGACGTCGATGCCAGAGGAACATGCTGGGCTTGCGTACGCATTGACCCGTGGCCATACGCACGGGGCGGGGGCGTGGGTGAAAACCTAGTGATGGGGTCTGCGTTTGTAGTAATTGTAGGCGGGCTGGGAAGAGGACGCGACAGTGGCAGCGGCGTCGAGGTACTGCGTTCCGCCCCCGCCCTGTGAGGGCCGCAGGATTGCGAACGCTTCTTCAGCGGGGGTGTAGGCTCTAACTCTTCTTTAACGTCAGTTTTTTTATGAGCGGGCCGCACGCTGGCTGAAACATGGGTACGCGACACAGGCGGAGTACCGTCCGTATTTTTTTGTTGTGGAAAGGCATGCGAAGTAAGAGGTGTAGGCGCGGGCTGCTCGGCATATGCCGGGCATCCAGCGCGCTGGTGAACCTCCCGCTCCTTCAACTTGAGAGTAGTCTCAACAGTTGGTGGTGCCCCTGTCGCCGTCGCCCTCTCGGCTACGATGACCGGTGCTTGCGTGACCGCTGGGGGCGTACTGACGGCTGAAGGCGCGACGATGGACGCATCTTCAGATGCAAGCCTATCTGCGGCTGCTGCTGCTGCTCGCAGCGTACTGCGCAATGACGATGACGTGCTGCTTCTCCGTTCTTGTTCCGTCACTGATGCATATGCACGTAATCGGGCAAAGCGCCCCGTCTCACGTTCTACGGACTCGGGCTCTGATTCGACTGCTTGCTCTTGCTTCGGAAAACGAAAGTTAAGCTGCAGAGGTAAAGCGTCTAGATCTTGCAGTGGCATGGATACACGATGAGGGTTTGAAATACTGGGTGGGAGAGACGTTGCTAGGGTTGATGGAATCGGAACGGCCGGACGGGTAGAAGAGGTCATGGGTGAAGTGGTGAAGGGTGATGACCTGGAAGGTGGGTGGTTGACGGGTGGATGGGGAAATGAAAGCACGGCAGATGGCGGTAGTGACACAGGACGACTGCTCCGAATGGAACTGGGAGTCTGTGGGCGAGAAGGAGCGTTGTAAAAGACCATGTCGCGAGACCAAGAGCCGATCGAAGATATGGATGGACTCCGTTTCTCGAGAGGATGTGGGAAAGGTAGCGAGTGACGAGGAGGGCTCCCTGAACGGTCCTCCGCACCGTGAGTTGCAGGCATATCGACTTGCATGACACGCATGCCCTTGTATACCGGCACTGCATCGCCAGAATGTTCTGGCACTCCATCAAGTAAAGGCACGGACACGAAGGAACTACTACACGACCGTGATCGTGCCGAAGTCCTAGTCACTTCCCTTACCCCATGCATAGACTCCCCCGACGAGGTCGAAGACGACGTGAGCACGCTCGCACGGCTACCGTACGGAGACAACGGGTGACGCCTGACAGGCGGCTCCACGTTGACCTGGGGCTCTGGCGCAGACCGCGGTTCCAGGAATGAAAACGTGCCCGAACGCAACGCGAATACCGATTGTGAGCGACGCCGCGCCTCGTGACGTTGCATCTCCCCCGCACCTGGGCGTAGAGTTGCAGAAGTGACCGTCGCTGCCACCGGGACTCCAGAGCCGGACGAATATCCATGTAGTCCAAGGCCCATAGACGCTCCCTTGCGCAGCTGGGCCGCATGCCCTATCCACCGGCTCTCCCCAGACGGGAATCCCAGGGCAGTTGATTTCTTGCGCTGGTGCATGATAAAGGTAGTGAGGTCAACTACCTTGGAAGAACCAGGGGTGGAGTCCGGGATTGCGACAGGTGATTCGTACGATAAATTTGTGAGCGTCGCGGTGCGATCTCGGAGAACAGAAAGTGGAGCGAAAGGGTCATTTGGGTCGGGCTCTGGGTAGCGTGTGGAGTACGGAAATGGTGGAGGTGGCTTACGCCTGATACGGTGCGCACCAGCGTCTTGAGGTGATTCGGAGGACATAACGTCCAAGCAGGTGAGAAGATAACGTTAGCAATACGTTGCGGGATGGGACCTCAGCCTCCGGGGCAAGGATAGGGAAGCAAAGGAGGTGAACTCACGGGGGCTGGAGCTGGTTCAAGTAAGTGCAGAAATGAGGAGAAAACGTTGTCACTAAAGGTATGGTGTGGGACGGCCACGTTGGCGCGGCGTGGTAAGTAGGGTAATGGATCACGTACATCACTCTTCTCATCGCATTGGGGATTCGAACCTCGCGGCATTTGCCGCCATCTAATAGTGTGAATTACCAGTTACCATGTTGTCTGGAGTTGCAACAGCTCGCCTTCACTCTTCCATCGTATGAATGGTAAAAACGCTTATCTTGACCCGAATAGCGGCATTGGCCCGACCGATGGGGAATCTTGTATTACACGTTGAAGTGGTCACCATTGTAGTGCGCCTAAAAGAGGTGTAGAAAGGGGGCTCTAAGCCTATGTCTAGTTTAACAGCGCTCATAAAGAGTGCCGGGAGCTTGACGACGAGTGAAGATCCCAACGAATAGACATGGGACGCCACAGACATAACGTAAACCACCTGCTTCAAGAGATGGGTGTCCAGAAAGGCGGGTCGTCGGGAGTTTGGTTACGTGGAAAGGTGCCTTAACAATGCACCTCCGCGTCTCCGAGCGCCCAGTTTAACAGATTGAGCTGATCACCCTGCCGTGGTCAGAACTTGACCCGCAACGGCAGGTGTTACAGGGAATGTATGCATTCGGCGGACTAAACATGAATATTTCAGTGTGAAATGAAGCGGCACACATTGTGACCTTGGGGGATTTGGCTAGTTTTCATCTCCGTAGTCGCCGTGTCTTCGAGGTAATGGCATGCGCGTTCGCCGCACAAAGCTCGGATGTTCCGCGAATAAGAGTAGTCTCCGAAGCGCTATCGGGCTCAGGAATAGTCAAGGAAGAGCCTAAAAACTGGTGATGCGAGCAATCGAGGTAGAAACGAGCTAGACATCAGAAAACATGCGGCAGCGGAAGGGAGGGCGTGAATCCACAGTCGGAAATGAGCATGTGATTGCGGCGTTCAATACCAGCGAATCCATGATACCGCGCACGAAGTGAGATCCCCGCAGAACATTATGTACGCGGGGAGCGTCAAACATAGAAGATAGCATCCCATACACGGGTCGCACGTAGGCAAATCGAATTGTCGTCAAAATTTTTGCCAGCGGGGTGGGGCATACGCAAGACCCGCAAGACCGAAAAATTGGAAAATGACCCTACGAAGAGGGAAGCAGTGGGTGGAAAGATAGAAGTGTTGAAAGAAATCCAGTAGCTCCCTGAGATCAGTGAGCCCATCATGCATGTCAAGATTTCCTCATATTGAGGGCTATACCGAGGAGTTGGGGCAGAATTCCCTACAGAAACGGATTATTATCGGGGCAGGGAACAAGGTGACTTGCAAGCACCTCGACACACATCTCCGTCTACTGCGTATCTGCCAATTCCTCAATCAGATCTTTCGTTCTTCCGATACACATAAATTACAACACACCTGATTTATCGCTGCAGTATGCCTGTCATATTGTTAGCGATGGTGTATAGGATCAGATGTGACGAATTGAAGGCAAGACACCCATAGTGCTCGGCATTGCCTGCCACAATTTTTGACTTGTACTACCGACTCGGAAAATGTTATTAGGTGTGGTCTCGCGATAAATTACTTGCCGGACTCAAGGTCGATACACGTTTAGGCCGTGATGGTACAGCGCCACACATGGTTGTATTGGTGCAACGATCACTCAATCACTAGCACGTACCATGGTTAGAATTGAATCAGGTCAGGAAGATGACAAACGATTCACGCCCATGTGCCGGGATAGCTCAGCTGGGAGAGCAACAGACTGAAGTGCCTTAGCATTCTGGAGGTCCCGTGTTCAATCCACGGTCCTGGCATTTTTTCTTGCACACAAATTCATGACATCGCCGCCGTTGTCCCCAGTAGCGTGGCTATATCAGCAGATAAGATCTTCCCAAGTGCCAAACTTCTGACTGCGATCTGCGCCATCTATTGGGTTGTATGCCTAAACTGATAGGAATGACCGGGAACAGGAAGGGCTTCTTTTATACGTCCCGAGGGATGTGTTGAGTGAGACACGGAAAGCCGACGATAGAATGACTGCTAGTGCTGAACACGTTGATCAACCGATCAACCCGCTGTCAGAGATAGCAAAGGAAAGATCCATGCCATTTAAGCATTTCTATGACTGCTCAGCAGAAGGTTCATCCGGGTCCTTCTTCGGTGGCCGCCCACCAAAGATACTCGTCCCGACGCGCACAATATCTGCGCCAGCCTTCAGAGCCAACTCAAAATCAGCCGACATGCCCATGCTCAACAACAGTCTCCTCCTCTCCCGTCCGTCCTCCACATCCACATCCACAACTTCATCGTCGCCCCACGCCCCTTCGTCATCTGGGAGCATACGCACGAGCCGATCCCGAGCCTCCCGCAACACCGTAAAATCGTTCTCCCCGCCTCCTGGCGCGCCGATCGTCATGAGCCCAACGAGGCGCAGGCGCGGGCACGCACGGATGACGTGCGTCGCAAGCTGGACGATCTCCTCGTCCGCGCTAGCAGCGATCCCGCCCTTCGCCTCTTCCGCCGACGTGTTGAGCTGCACGAGCACGCGGAGAGGCGCGTGCTCCGCCGCACGGTGCCTATTGAGCGCGTCGGCAACTTTGGTGCTCGTGAGCGTCTGCACGGCATATAGGTTCTCGATACCTGGGGGCGGTCCCGCCCATCAATCACATAATAGAGTAGAATAGAATAGAGTAGAATAGAATAGAATAGAAAGGCGGGAGGTGGGTGGGTAAGAGAAAGGAATTGGTGATCGAGGCCTACCGGCGAGCGTTTTGGCCTTGTTCGACTGTACGTTGCCGATGAAGTGCCAGCGCACGTCGCGCGGCAGCACAGCGGCCTTCTCGACGAGCTCCTGCGCGTAGTTTTCGCCAAAGTCGCGCTGCCCTGCGTCATAGCATGCGCGTACATCCGTCAGGGGCTTGTATTTGGACACGGCCACGAGAGTCGGCGTGCGCCGGGACGAGCTGGACGCAGCAGTGATGCGAGCGTGGACGTCGGTGAGGGCGGCTTGCAGCTCTGCGACGCGTTCTGACGGCGGCAAATGCACAGGGGTGATAGATGACGACAATAATGTGCTCATTGTTCTAGCACGGATCGAGGCGTGATATCTGTTGATGATGACGCCGAAATCAAGGACCGTTGCTCGCATCTGGAGGTATTCTCTCGCGCAGACTCGGAGCGGAAAACCTGTGGGAATAACCGAGTATAAGGCTTTTTAAGGCAAGTTATGATTTAACAGGCCTTGGACGCATCATCACAAATGCTGTACTGTACAGTCGACAACAGGGTACATACAGTAGACGTACAACATCAGCGTCATCACCACCAAACATATGATCGAATAAGGGCGGCAGAGAGTTCAGTATGTGAATGGCACAGGAAGGAGGAAGGGAATGCGTGATTATGTGCGTCACAGTATGAGAGTAGGTGGTGGGTTTTGTGCAATGTAAATACAGGTGTGCAAGGGGGGGGATACTGACAGCGGGGATACTAAACGCATGGTACACATATCGGGGACGGGGGTAGAGGCTAAAGAAACAAACACAGTGAAACATAAGCGAAGGAAGTACCAGAGGGGTATGGATAAGGAGACATTGTCGAGAAGTTTTTGCTGAGCGTCTCACGTGTGTAAGTACTTCTCGTTGAGAAGGTGCACCTCACGGGCGAGGTATGGCCAGTTGACACAACGCGCAAGTTCCACGCGCAGGCGCACCAGGTCACCAGCCGCACGCTCGTGTGCGAGCTTCACCTCCCATCCGCAGAGATTATACAGCAAGCGCATGTTCGGCTGAATTAATACGCTCAATCGGCGCGAGCGTACGATGAGATATGCCTCGACGAGGGAGATCCCGAGATACTTCATGACGTATGCGATCGTGACAGTCGCGCTGCGCGACACGCCTACACGACAATGCACGAGTACTTTGCCGCCTTGCTCGCGCGCCCGGTCGATCCATTCACAAATTGGGGCCAGTTGGGGCTCGAGTGTATCAATGCCATCGTCACACACACCCTTGATATCGAGAACCTTAATCCGGCCTTCGCGCTCCTCGATGTACAGGCTGCCACGCCGACCAGGTCCACTACCCGTTACGACAGCGCTCGACGTTTTTATTGCGCCCACAGTAGCCACCATCCCGGTAGAGCCCTCGGTTGGAGGTGGAACGAGCGCACACTCCCCAACCGAGACAACGTGCGTGATACCGAGAGCGTGAAGCATATAGGCATTCCCGGCGTGATTTCTGCAGGGTTGGATCTGATGTCAGGTGATAAGATACATGAAGACAGAGAGGAAGCGCACAAATTTCCGAGGTACAAGAATGGGAGCACACGGCTTGGAAAGCTTCCATCGAAGCGTGGATCATCAAACCAGACTTGATGGTCATCCACCAGTGATGGCAGCAGCGGGCTCGTACTTGCACGGGGCCGTCGCATTGATGCAATGGGAGCACTTCCCGTCTCTTCGTAGGATGCGGACATTGCACTCGAGTTGGTAGCAGGAGTGAGAGAATTAGCACGCGCGGGCCCAGAGAGGAAACGACGGGGGGAGGGCAACCTCGCATGGCGATCACGTATTAGCTTGCTCTCAATTGCCTTCAGTAATCGCACGTCGGTTTCATATACGAAGAAGCTGCGCTTCTTCACAACCTGCACCGAGACACCTTTAATCGCTAGTAATTCGAGCGTGCGTTAAAGAACTCACCTGCAGCTCGAGATATGCCTCTGGCAGCGTCATGCCACGCATTGCCATGATCAACGACAAAGCAAGCACACTGCTCTCAGTATATCCGTCCGAGCTCCAAATTAGTACCTTCGCAGGCCGCCCGAACCCGCGCTGAGGATTAGGCTTAAGCAACTTTTCCAGGAACTCCAGGAACAGATTCATCTCATCAACAATGGGGAGTAGAGGGAACGGAAGGTATACGATAGCCGCGGCATTCGGCGGGGGCCGAGGTCCGCTCCCACCGGCGGCCTGCCAACGCCGCTCGAGTTCCATTAAATGTTCCTGGGCACTGAGGAGGAAGCCTAGGGAAGGCCGTGGCGCCCGAAGTCGGCACTCGATGCAGACATCATACCCCATACCATCTGAAGGCAAGTTTCCGGCGCTGTCAAGTAAGTCGATGCCTCGCCCTGAGGGGTCACCTGGATTACCAGGTAAGAATGGCACGTCGTTGACATTGCCGAGGAAAACCTGGCCTAGGCCAGGGGTCCAGGGGTGAATTTCCTCCGACTTGTTGTCCTGGTCTGGGGATTGTATGGTGAGGATCTCACTGGCGCGGGTCAGCTCTCGCATCTCCTCCTTCTCACGTTGCGCAAAGTTGATTGTGCGTGGACCCACGAGAAGATATTTCAGCTTGGCGCGTAACTCCGCGGGGGTGGCGTCGAGGACGAATACATTGTAAGGGATTCGAGAACCAGCGCGTGCTTCTACAGCTTGCTTGAACTTCTCCGCAACAGCAAAGGCAGCTCTAGTCGCCCCTCGGCGGGAGTAAACAACGATGTCCGAAAGGGTTGCATAAATTGGCTGGGGAAAAACAGATAGAATTAGAAGCAGAATTGGGTTTTTGGGAGAAGAGAAGAGTAAGCCGCTCATCGCTCCACCGGAAAACGCTAAACCGATCGTAACCGGACAGGGGTGGAGCGGGGTGAAGCAGGGGGCGTAATAATGATTCCCTTTCGGGGATGTGGCGCGAGGAATGAGTAATCGCCTAAATTGGGTTGCTCACTCCCACAGAATGAATGCCATTCTGGATACCGCGGTGATAGCCACGGCCAACTTGTCAACTGTCACATCGTCATATCCACGGGTAGTCCCAGAAACAATATGGAACTTCCCCGCAGTGATCACCTGCCACTCTGGGGTAATACAGGCGCCCATGTAGAAATCAATGATTAATCACATCGCCCACTCTTGGGAAGGAGCGACGGAGATGAGTCCCACTAACCAAGGGGAAAGTAGGACGGAATGATAGAGTAACACACGTACCAATTGGATATCAAAGTTGCGCAATGAGATACCGTCAGGAACTCGCAGAGGGACAAACACAGCGTTCCCTTCTGCATTAAGTTGTAGTAGCTCTCGGGGCTTGAAGCCAGAGGCGATGAGAGGGGCAGTGCGTGGATGAGGCTCGGGGGACGGTGGCCTGAGTGGCATACATGAGGGCGTAGGCGAGTCGACCGAAGTCGCCGGGGTGGATGGGGGAGGGATGCCAAGGGATTGGGACGAGGAGGACGAGGATGAACTGGACGAGGCCGAGGCGCTCCGGTCGCGAGGCATGGCCGTGTTGGTATATATGCGCGGAGCACGGCATTGTACCGGGTGCATATGGGGTGCACTATCTGGTTCTGGTTCCAAGGTGTCGCAGGCCGGGTCGATGGGCCTAGGTGAAGGGGAGGTCGACGGAGGGGAGCTAGACCCTTCTCGCTTATGGCTGTTGTGATCGAGGTCAAGGTCGGTATCCATGTCCATGTCCATGTCCAACCCAAACGAATGCCCGACGTCACCGCCGTCACTCCCGCGCTCGTCATCAGAGTCGTCGCTGGCGATGACATCCGAGTCCTCACTGTCGTCGCTAGAGGGGGTATCGTCATCTTCACACGCGACCCATATTAGACCACGGAAACGGGGTGGGATTACGGTGGCGTCAGAAGAGACGGAGAAAAAGGCGTTCTGTTGGTCGTTTTCGCCCTCGAGACCATGGAGAAAAGGGAAAAGGATGTGGTCGGGTGCATGGGAAGTGGTTGCAGTATGATGAATGGTTGCAAACTGAGATGCAGAGATGGCACGAATGGGTGTATGTGGGGCAGGACGGGGGAGAAGGACAGGAAGAGAAGGGAGAAAATCGTGAGGATAATTGAGACCGTATATGACATTATCCTCAGGGGAGGGGACGGGTGCAGAGTTCATGATATAGTGGGATGAGGAGGATGATGTGGTTGTGGTTGCGGTGATGATGGTGGTGAAGTTGTTGTGGGAAAGAAAGAGCGAGTGTGTGTTGAGTTTGAGGAATGAGGTGAGAGAGCGTCTGCGTCGTCCACTGTACTGCATCTCAGATTGCAGCCGCGTTCTCTCTTATCGTATATATACAACCCTTCGATCGCACGCAACTCATGACCATACACTATATACTCTTCAATAACGTTTGCGTCCCTTCTCTCTCCTTCATCTATCGTTGTTTCACTAAGCTCTCCACCCTGTCCCTGAGATGTAATTTACTGTTTCCAAGTCCGCCGAAATGGATGCTGGAGGAGGAGAAGGGACGGGAATACTTGGGAACGGTGGCCCCGTGATCTTTGGATCTCTCAACCCTTATCGTCCGTCGACTCCGACAGCCTGGCTCCATCAGCGGGGGCGCAAGCGGGGCACCCTAGATCTGACACTGCTTTTCCTTTTACCCCCAAGGCGGCAGCTTCAATCGGCGCTTTCGGCTCCGATTGTATTCCAATTCCAAATTCAAGGCGGACGATCGGTTTGCTATGATATAGGGATCACTATACTCTCCAATTTGCGATAGAACGGGAGCGAGAATGTAGAAAATACAACGGACGAAAGTAAAGGTAAAAAAAGTTGACTGTTTGTAAGTATTTGTCAAAAATGTCGGCATTGTTTTCTCGCTCACAAATCACACGCTCGATACATTCTGGACACCCTACCACCGCTATGGGGAGTCTTACCCCAGTTCCACGTTACACATTCCGTAATGCTGCAGTTCCAGCCCCCGCTTGGACTTGGCTCCATCCGACCTCCATTTCCTAGACTGATGATCACCACGGCACCCCTGCTGACCTTCCCATCTCCTCGGCGGACCAAACCCGGCTCTTGCCGCCATCCTCATGACTCGTCCCAGCGGATGTTCCGATGGCACGGCCTCCTAGCATCAGGCCTAGATCATGTGGCGGTTGTAGATCATCACATCGTCGGGGGGCTATGCAAGGCTATACTATATGTCGGTGATGGCACGGGCGCGGCGTTGATGTGGGGTGGCGTGGGGTGGCAGCGTACTGCAGTGTCCTTCGTTCGAGGGCTGAACGCGATCCAACGTGGTTGGCTAATATTGCAAACTGGGCGACGCCGGCGCCTCCCCCAACTTATCTGCATTCCTGGACGCAACTATTAGGCCATGCTGTACATTCTTTGCCTCGAGGCAGCTGGAAGCTCGCTTCCGCCCTCTCGCACCATCCAATGACAACACGAGATCCACGCAGCCCTTACACTCGTGATTGACGAGTGTCACGCTTGATGGCTATGTGCCCACATCATTCCTGCAGCCGTTTGCGTTTTCTGTGCTATTCAGACTGTCAACGTCACTTTTGATCGACCTCCTCACAGATAATAAGGTGTAAGTTGATCTACCCCGGCAATCAACGCTGGTCAGCAGCGCCAAAGAGCCCTTTTGTATACACAGGAAAGGGGGAGACTATTCCAGTGCGCTCAGTTCACACTCCCAAGGGATTCCTCCTGAGCACCGTCTTTCAACCATCCTCTGGGCGTATCTATACACTTTGGTGTGTGGCGGACACCTCTGTATTGCCTATCTCACCTCAGTAGACATCTGAGCTCATTTGTATGTTTGTATGTTCAGCCGTTCAGCGCTATTCCGACGGTCTCGAACCCTTTGGAACGTCACCTGGCGCTCTCTAGGATAGCATTATACAGGGCATACGGAAAGCTGCTCTAATATGATTGCAGTGCTGGGGGAACGGTGGGACGTTGGGTAAAAGGGTGACCGTGAGGATGCTACGGGCGGACATAAAGTCTGGCGCTTCTCTTCCCCAATTTCTGAACACGCTTGGCCGTGGATATAGTGTATAGTCTCCGACTTCCATGGTTGGAGCGTATTGCGACCGTTCACAAGGCTGCGGGCGCACAATATTGGAGCCATCGACCTAACATGTGATGGTGTTCTCACTTGGACAAGCTGACCTTATCTCTACTACAGCTAACCCTATCTAAATATAGCGAAAGCGTTTGCGGGAGTGCGTGTGCGCCCTGGCGTTTCGGCCACCACCTCCCACGGCATAGCACCTCATGATCAAATGAGGCAATACCGACTAGCCCCTGTTGTCGGTCAGCATCAACAAATGTCTCAAGGCCTTATCATCAAACTTTGCCTCTGCACTCCCAAATTGGAAACGGCATCTAGGAAATGGCTGTGGGCGCGTGTGTCGGCAGGTACCTGGGAGGCTAGACCTGGGTGAGTTGCATATGCCTCCGGGGAGAAACAGAGAAAGAAGCTGGGGCGAATAACACGCGTGTGTGCGGTGGCGACGGTATGGATTGGTGGGAATATGTGTTGAGATTCCGACCCAGAATCACGACATTTGTTTGACCAAACCGTGGGGTTACCCATCAACCAATGATGTACGGGTCTGCGGGCGTCTGTTCACCTTTATCTCTCTCGGCATCGTTGCGCTTTAGGGTATTAGCTTTGATCTCTGCTACACGTTACAGCAGACTTCCATGCAAAAGTCCCTCGTTTGGGTAAAAACCCTTCTATCTGACATTTTTACCGGCTAGATAGTAATTGGGTCTGTGCGATTGAGAAGAGGGAAGGAAGAGGAGGGGAATCAGAGTCGCGCGGCAGGGCATGTCTGATCGAATCTGAGTCGTCTGACAGTCTCGATTAAGACACGGTGGTGCGTAATGTCTTTATCGCACTATCTTACAGATGCGCGCGCGTAGATAGCCTTGCGAGTTCGCGTTTAATTACGGCCGCGGCCAGCGTGGAAACCTCCCTCGGCCGTGGAGAATCATGTCATGTGCATGTGTCAATCATGGGTCGGGTTGCACGGCCGCGCGACGGATGCGCCAACCCACATCCGACGTTTTCTATACCATTGATGCCGTGGACATTGAGGCCTCGCGGGAACAGCGGAAACTGACGTGATGAACGTTACTCTAGGTGGGCTTGTCTGCTCTCATGGGCAGGTACCAGTGCCGCGCCTCGCGTCACTGGGTTGCATAATTGATCAAAGTGGCGCAGGGTGCGGCGTGCCAGTGCCTTTCTCAGAGGCCGTTGGATGTGTGGTGTACCGTGGGTATTAGTTCTGGGCATGATGGAAATCGCACAGGTGCAGCCAAGGTAATCCAGATGGGTGGTGCCCATCGCAGCAAGCACGGCTTAGCACCTCTTGTTCCTGAAAAAGTCGGTTTCTCTGGACAGTTACAGTTAAGCGCGTGCCCGCGCACGTTATGTATTCCCCCTAGAACGTAACTATTCGATCTTGTACGTTTGAATGTTGCGCCTGGACCCACCCCGTGTCCCCGGAGTCCCAACTTCCATGTCATTTATCTTTCCTCTGCTGCTACCTCAATCTGGAGAGGGATGATTCAGAAAAGCTATGTATCCTCATATGGCCTACTCTATCGCGGCCCAATTCAACTTCTGTAACTCATTCCCGGAAAGCTGGCTAGCAAAGAAGGCTGCTACTCGATCTTGGAGGACAATATCATGATACAATGGTCACAGTATACGTTGGGCCTGTCAGTGGACACCACTCATGTCCAGACCTGCGCTTCCCAAGTTCTGCGGTTTATCTTTCTAATTCTCTTTTTTCTGGTGTTCCGTGTCGGGCACCACCCAATCTAAGACGGAGATTCTGGACCAGAACCGCTTTCCACGTTCCCGTACCTTTTGAGTTGCCTACGCTTCTCGCCGCGTAGACAGAGAAGGTCAGAGGGACAGCACTCCTCAAACGTCCCGCCGCCTAGCGTCTTAGCGAGCGCCGTAATCAAAACAAAGGTGACTCGTGAGATGAACTCGGCATTTATACATTGGCGCTAGGACTGTGAATGTGGACACGGCCTGAGATACTTATTGGACGCTATAATATTAGGTAGCTTATATATCCACGGGAGTAGGGACACCCCTTACCTCAACACGTATCTGCCCCCCACGGACCTCAAAAATAACAGGTTTCCAGCCGAGTAACGAGAAAAAAAGAGATGAAACACTTCAAACATCCGAGGTTCTAGCGGCCGGCGATGCCCACCGGTCACGACGATGCTGTCATTGCTACGGCAGATAACTATAAATCCCGAGATGAGTGAGTTTGATTTCCTTCCGATACCGTATGCCCCGTGCAGCCATTGTGAGCAATCGAATGCCTGGATCAAGGCACCCATCGAGACGTGGAAACCAGGGCACCGATACGTGCAGTGAATTGAGGAACTGTATTAGCTTTTACTACAGTAGATTTACCTCGCCTTCTATGCGCGTATGGCTAAACTGGCGCACACACTACCAATCTTGAGAGTGACGGGCCAAGGTGACGGAGAGGAACCGAAGTCGCCGTTCGGAGGTCAAGGAGAAGGATGCCCGACTGCACGTCGCGACCGAAGGATGAAGGATGGCACAAGGTTAGTTGTTACCCGTATATGGATTCGCAAGTTCCCACCGGTGAAAATACCGTGACTGTGAAAGCACCGCTGATGTGGAACCAACGAAAGACACGACCGGGATCACAACAGGAACGCAGAGGAAGGAAGGAAAAGCCGGAGGTGCTTCGACAGCTCAGAATATGCTAAGACCCGAGGAATTTTGCGCTCGGGAATGCGGGCCGATCCCAGCCAAGCCAAGGCTAAGCAAACCGCTCGAGCGCGGTCTCTGTTGCCACCAAGTCGGACATTCTCACGATCTAACAAGATGGTTATGATTCAGTTCCGAGGTGAAAATAGCCCGGGTTCTGTGATGCATGAGGCCTGCATGAGGTGTTGCTTCCGAGTGATTGAGCACGCTCCTTCTATCTCTGCCATCTCCGTCCATTTCCTTAGGGCTTAGGGTCTCCAACGCACTTTGGCAAATGACCATCGACCACATTGATTGTCAAAAGGCTGTAAAACATACTACGACTGCCCCACACCCCACACCTTATCATCCCCCAGAACTCGAGTACTGCTCCAGCGCCCTCTCCTAGCACCATGTCCTCGACAACCAATCCCTCCTCGAACTTTCAATTGATCCTCAATGCTTTGGCCGAATACGCCAAGCAGACCGGGGTAGACGTCACAAATAATCCTTTCGCCGACAAGATTGAGAGCTGCAACTCTGTCGAGGCAATCTCTGGGCTACTTCAGGACAGAGCGAAGACGTTTAAAGAATATCGGGATGGAAATCGGATGTTGATCAACTGTCTTAGCCCCGTAGTGCAAGTCCTCCATACGTTTTCTGGAATTATTGGTGAAGCCCTTGGTTTGGTGAGCCCCAACGAATCAATTCGTCTTTTATGGTTAATATTTTACCTTTCCGCTTCCAGGTACCGTTTCCACCTGCAAAAGCAATCTTTGTCGGCGTCGATGTTCTCCTCACGGTATGTACCTCCTTTACTTTTCACATCTAGATCTTGCCCATATCTGGATCAATCAGGCAGCTTGTGGCGTCACTAAAAGTTACGACGCGCTCGTTGACTTGTTTGAATGTGTCGCAAATTTCCTCCAACGCCTCAATATCTATACCGAGATCCCATTAACACCTACGATGACCAATATAGTCGTGAAAATATTGGTCGAAGTGCTCTCCGTGCTTGCCTTGGCCACGAAACAGATTAAGCAAGGCCGGTGCTGTATGCAGTTCCTTACCCAATAATTTGCGGTTGCTGAACATCCCATAGTGAAATTCGTAAAGAAGCTGTTGGGAGAGAGTGAGATCGAGGCAGTGCTACAGAGGCTCGACCGGCTCACTAACGAGGAAGCTCGGATGACGGGAATACAGACTCTGGAAGTCGTCCACGGTCTAGTAAACAATATGAAGGTGGTCATGAATGGTACGCAATGTTTCCTTGGCGACTTGGTCGACGTCCACTGAGCTGTCGTCCGGTTAGACGGCAAGGCATCAATAATCGACATCAGACATGCTCTTGGTATGTTTGTCCTGCATGGGTGGTTCGGCGTTACTCAAGCTGGCTATTTGTGCTAGTCGCGATGCAAGAGGCAACCAACGAAATCAACAAGATGAAGCGTTAGTTATCCCTTCTTGCGGTGGCATGCGTCGAAGCTGAATGTGTCACACAGGAGGACAGTTGCAGGACAAAGTCCGAAGTTGGCTCTCCCCTCCAGATTCGTCGGAGAATCACATCATTGCGCGGCGATATCACCGCTGTGGAACTGCTTCGTGGTTTACCCAGGATCGTCTCTTCGAGGAATGGAAAACGACGGGTTCACTGCTGTGGATCCATGGTAAACGTACGTGATTTATCTGACTTTCCTTCTTGTGCCTGCTGATAGCTCCCCGCCGCGCAATTGTGTAGCGGGCTCGGGGAAGAGTATTTTGTGGTATGTCTCGCACCAGTTCTGTTGTCCAACCCCGTTAAAATCGTCAACTAGCTCCACAATCATCGAAGAAGCCAAAGCCATTTCCGACGCCGGACTGGGCTTAATGGCGTATTTCTATTTTGATTTCAGAGATAACGCCAAGCAAGACGTCCGTGGCTTTCTCACTTCCCTCCTTGGTCAGCTCTCTACAAAATCAGATTCTTGCTACAAAATCCTCCTGGAGTTATATTCGAGGCATGATGCTGGATCACAGAAACCGGCCGATGATGAGCTTAAGCAATGCTTGATAGACATACTGGAAGCTAAGGGGCAGCCCGCGACGTACATTATCGTAGATGGCCTGGACGAATGCCCAAATACGGGCGTAGTTTCCCCTCGCGAACGGGTCCTGGACCTCTTAGAGGAGCTCGTCGATTTACGACTTCCAAATCTCCGCATATGCGCGACTAGTCGTCCCGAAGCCGATATCGTAACTGCCCTTGAGCCTTTGGCCTCCCATACTGTGTCTCTTCATGACCAGAGCGGACAGAGAAATGACATCAGCGACTACGTCAGGTCCGTTGTCCACTCAGACAGGAGGATGCGGAAGTGGAGAGTGGAGGATAAAAAACTTGTTATTGATACGCTTGTTCAAAACGCTGACGGAATGTAAGTCGTGAGCATCACAGCGCCTCCCAAATTGTTTATGCGATCACACAGGTTTCGATGGGTGGTTTGCCAGCTGGAAACGCTGCGAGGCTGTATCCCGGCAAGTCTCCGGGGTGTTCTGCATGAATTACCCGAAACTTTGGACGAAACGTACGAGCATATTCTGCTAGGGATTGGAAGGAGAAACAGCGAATATGCCCATCACCTTCTCCAATGCCTTGCTGTGGCCATTCGTCCTCTTCATGTCGAGGAGCTGGCCGAGGTTCTTGCCTTTCGGTTTGAATCTGGAAAGACTCCCGAATATCATGCCGACTGGCGCCTAGAGGATGCCCAAGACGCGGTTCTATCTGCCTGTTCCAGTCTAATCACTATTGTCAACGTCGAGGGCTCCCAATTCGTGCAATTCTCCCATTTCTCCGTGAAAGAGTTCTTGACATCAAAACGACTCGCCAAATCCGGAGAGATCCTTTCCCTCTATCATATTCTTCCCCAGCCGGCACATACAATTCTTGCACAAGCTTGCCTCAGCGCTCTACTCCGATTAGATGATCAAGTCGACAAAGTTAGAATGAAGGACTTTCCACTCTCCATCTACGCTGCTCGACATTGGATCGACCACGCCCAGTCTATGGATGTGTCCTTAAGCATCCAAGAACTTATGGAGCACCTCTTTGATCCCGACAAGTCACATTTCGCAGCGTGGGTGTGGATATACGACGTAGATCGACCTTGGGATTGGGTGGATCACATGTCTACCGCGCGTCCAACACCATCGGAAGCAGCTCCATTATATTATGCCACGCTATGCGGTTTCCGCGGCCTTGTAGAACACCTAATCACCAGCTGTCCGGGGCACGTCAATACCAGGGGGGGCACACATACCACTCCTTTGTATGCTGCCCTCACGAAGGGATATTTCGACATCGCATCACTCCTGCTTAAGAACGGTGCGGACGTGAATACCCCGGACAACCAAGCATTGAGTCCGTTGCACAGAGCATCACAAAGCGGACGTCATGACATTGTGGAGTTCTTATTGAAATACCACGCGGATGTCCATACGCGGAATAGGGATGAGGAGAGCTCATTGTCTGCAGCGTCACGGAATGGAGAACGTGGGGTCGTGGGGATATCGCTACGGTGCGGCGTGGATGTGGACTCCCGTGATCTCAGAGGCTGGACGCCTTTGAAGTCAGCTTCGCGATACGGTCATCTGGATATCGTGCAGCTGTTACTCCAGAATGGCGCAGCTGTTGACACTCCCGACCACAAAGGCTGGACGCCATTGAAGGCAGCTTCAGGGTGCGGCCACCTGGAAATCGTGCAACTGTTGCTCCAGAATGGCGCAGATGTAAACACTGCTGACCACGAAGGCTCGACGCCGTTGAAGGCAGCTTCAGGATATGGCCACCTGGAAATCGTGCGGCTATTACTCCAGAATAACGCAGCTGTGGACACCCCTAACTATGAAGGCTCGACACCGTTGAACGTAGCTTCACAGTATGGCCACCTGGAAGTCGTGCAGCTGTTACTCCAGAATGGCGCAGCTGTGGACCCCTGTTCCAACAGAGGTGGGACGCCATTGAAGTCAGCTTCGCGATACGGGCATCTGGAAATAGTACAGCTGTTACTCCAGAATGGCGCGGCTGTGGACACCCCTGACCATGAAGGCTGGACGCCACTCATGTCAGCTTCGCGTAACGGCCATCCGGACATCGTGCGGCTGTTACTTGAGCATGGCGCCGATGTCGACGTGCGGGATGCGAGTGGCTCAACACCGTTGGCCGTTGCGTCCCGTAACGGAAAATTCGATGTTTCACGGTCCCTGATCGAGCATGGTGCCGACGTGAATTCCAGTGATGGCAAGGGCTGGACTCCGTTACACTTTGCATCACAGTACGGACATCTCGAGAACGTGCGGCTATTACTCGATCACGACGCAATTGTGAACGCACAGAAGGCGGATCTGGGGACTACACTACATCTCGCATCAATCAATGGCCATTCCGACGTTGCAGAATTGCTGATCGAACGCGGCGCGCATGTTGACAACCAGGACGACAACAAGGCAACTCCGTTGCACGCATCAGCACGAAATGGGCGTCTTGGTATCGTCAAATTCCTACTCAAGTCGGGTGCAGATGTCAATATGCGGAACGCCAGCGAAGAGACTCCACTAGACCTAGCCCTTGGAAATGGGAAACGCGAAGTCGCAAGGTTCCTAGCTGAGCGCATGGGAATCAAAGATGCGGATTCTTGGGTCGACGTGGACGTGATTATGCCGGACCCTGCATCACAAAATACGCGACCCGATGTTCTGGAGCCGTCGCCCAGTCATGGAGAAAATGCAAATTTACTCGACAATGGGATGGCTTCGTTGTATACGGCATCGGAACAGGGAAATCTTGTCATTGTACGGTCATTACTCAGCCGTGGTGCAGATGTCAACGAGCGAACCCAAGTCAACATGACCCCATTGCATGTGGCGTCGAGGGAAGGAAGACTTGAAGTCACGAAGTTGTTGATCCAGCATGGTGCGGATGTGAAGTCCCGGGACAAGGCTGGGTGGACTCCATTGCACTCGGCATCACGACACGGACGTATTGACGTCACGCGGCTGTTGCTTGATCATGGCGCTGATATCAATGCAAAGCAACGGAGCCAGTGGACTCCGTTGCATCTCGCATCGAGCAGTCGCCACTGCGAGACTGTCAAGCTGCTACTCGAACGGGGTGCAAATGCTCATATGCAGAACGACGAAGGCCGAACTCCATCCCAGGAGGCATTGAGAAGTGGAGGGAGGGATATTGCCCAGTTATTGTCGAAGTATCGCGCAAATTGAAGGGCAGTGAGGGAATAGTGGTCACATGATAAAGAAGTCACGGGACACGTGGTAAGTATAACAGATGCAGCATTGGTTCAACACTAACGACGGACGTAGGCGCGACCCCTCTATCTAATGGTCTATGGTATTATCGAACGGAGTATCACTGTACGGGTTCTAATATGGACTTTTCTCGCTTTCTGATGTAAATACTACGGAAGCAACCAATGCCATGTAGCCTACATAGCCAAGTCATCTCCCATTCTTTGCAACTAGATCTAACATATGTTTCAACACGCTGTGGGTTTGAGATACTACACTGGTCTAAGTCTGAGTCGAGGAGGGCACTAACCGATACCAATCCTCAGCCAGCCAGAGGTCCAAGTACCATGGGGCCCTGGCGCTCTCCCGGGCTCGTTCTCGGTATCCTGGTTTCCAAGCGTCCCGACCAACTCGGACTTTTCTGTACTGCTAGAGAGACTAGGGTGGTGAGGCCACGAAGGATGAACAAGCTCGCCCCAGGCCAGATACTACACAGCGCCCTCGTGACTTGGTCGTATCCGTGCATTCCTCGGCTGTTGTTTGAATTACACTGTCATCCGTCATAACATCCTTAGTCATCTGGACTTGACCATGGACGGGAGATGGGGTGGCAACCCTAGGTGTACAGCTTCGTAGAATGATTAGGCGATTGTGAAGAGATGAATTTACGCACCCCGCTGACATGCTGCCAGGAATTACGAATAGTATGCATTTGAGATTTCGGTTGCCACGCCCACCGTCAACATCGTTCATGAAAAATACCAAAATGCCAGGACTGCTACTCAAAAACTTCAAGTGGGGCGCTTCATCAGGGTTGGGAGGAAGGACTTGCAAACCACGGTTGAGGTGTGGCTTTTCACAGAAGATCTTTGGAGTTGGCCAATGGCAGCCTCGTGATGTAGAATATGAATTCGTAGCTGAATGCGTCCCGTCCGGTTCATAGTATCCGTACAGATTGTCCCGAGGCCATCAATAAGCCGAGTGAGCGAGTGTCAGAAGTTATTCGTTCTGCTCAACAAATGATCAACTAGGTTCCCGGTGAGACGAGCCTCATCGAGGACTATCCTCTTCCTGTTGTGTCACGAGAGAAAGCAAGTTCCTGAAAGAAGTTCGACAAAATGTAAGTGCCCTGAGACAGGCACCACATCAACCAAGAGGCGAGGAAATATCACAGTGAGACGTACTCGTATGTTGAAAGTCTTGAATCCACTGCTGGGCCTGTACCGAGCGAGAGGATCTTGGGTCCAGGCGACTTGGAAGTCACCGCCAATGTCCTTCGGTTCTATGGCAAAGCGAATGCTCTCCCCAACATTTATGAAAGCCGGTGCGGGGCGAGCGACTCTTCGCGTTGTGGGACATTCTGCGAGGCCTGAGGTGCCATTCATCTCGAATACAGGACGCTTGAGAGCATTCCCTGACTACGAAGGGAGTCAAAACAGGACAGAGTCGTTTGTGAGCGAAGTCCGTATTGTGCTATTTGTTCTTGAGCAGTTATGGCGCTCTAGTATTCCTATTTAGCCGTAATATATAACGCGTTAACCTCAACAGGTCATTGTTCACGAAGGGGGTCGCCGAGAAGGTCATGCCCAGTGGGTAGGGATGGTATTATGGCCTAGGTGAGAGTATATGGAGATGCGGGGAGATGAAGGTAGGATGTTCTATGATTGGGAAGTGCGAAGAGGAAGCGAGGGTATGGATAAGGTGAAACATAAGGACAGAATCTCCAAGCAGTGAGTATTTGTCAAAGAGCGGGAAATATTAATGTTGTAAATACCGCTCAGGATCAAGCCACGTTCGGGGGATAAAACTATGAGCAGATAAATGATTCGGTTGCGGCAGCGACCTCTGGGCCTGACAATGTAAGATGTTAGGCAAGAGAGTGGCTGTCCATCTGCCATTCTAGCGCCGGCGCCGCCGTAGGCGGCCCGCCCGTACAGTACAGTAGTCGAGGCGACAATTACTAGCCGCCGCGCCGCCGGCCTCGTTCCGCCTTGGCTTTCTTCGTACGAATCGGTGTCCAACGCTAGGTTCCTGCGCTGTACTACAGAGAGTGCACCGATTTGGGCACGACTCAACCTGAGCTGATGTCAGGCCGGGCAAATTTCGGGCGCAATACCACCTGTTTGAGTTGACGCGCCCCGATGTCAGTCATTGAGCATCCATAAATATATTAGCACCCTTCGGCATCAATTATTCCATTTCTTTCCCATCGCCCTTAAAGCAAAGTATTGTTCCCTCATCGGTCTTTTTTGATACAGCGGTTTTCAAAGAGACAGACCCCTATTTCGGTTTTTACAGCCATAGGGCTGAGATTGAATGTGGTTCGGCAGCTTGTGCCGAATTTTTTTCTCACACTAAATTATTGTAGTAATTAAAAAAAGAAAGTTAAAAATTTAAATTACATAATCTTTACTCATATTTCGATGCGGTCAAGCCTCCAACGGATCAACAGGCCCAGTTGGGCAGGCCGGTGGGAAAAGCAATCCGGGTTAGGCCGGGCATGGATCTTAGGAAAGCAGAAGGGAAGGAAAAAAAGTGGAGCATGCACGCAGCCCTACGGCATGCCCGCATACCCTCCCCTTTCGTTACCCACTATTGGAACTACTGTAATGTACATGTTCTAGGGATGCGTGACCTGTACTGCAATCGCAGTGAGCATGTGCAGCTGTCCTGGTTTTTTTTTTTTTGAAATCTGCATTTATAACGCGCAACATGGTGGCGATGGGCCCTTTGAGCAAGCAGGCGCCGGCCGCAACGGACGACGACGACGCGCCGGTCGAAGAATTGTGGTTCCAGCTGTTGTACATGCAGATAGCCACCGTGCAGGCCGTTTCGGGGTGTTGCCCCCTGGCGGCCGCGAAGCACCACCGCGACGACGACGAGTCCCCGGCGCTCCGCACTCTGACGACGTTGCGCTCGCTCGTGCAGACTACTTTCTCCGCCCTCGTCTCGGCCAGCGCCGCGCGTGGCCACGGCCACGGCGTATCCTTTCCGCAGCTGTTCACGCATCATGATGACGGCATCAACAACTGCGGGTGCGGGAAGCGGGACGTGATACACGGAGTTCCGGACGACCTTGACAATGGAGGTGTACTGTGCGGAGGGGGACATGCTTGTCATCACCAAACGCATGCTCGACCATGATGTGTTCGAGACTTGTCGCATTGATGATCTCTTCAGCTAGGCGCTTCCGGTCCTCCCCGCGTCCCGCGTGGGACATCAGGGTGGATGCGGAGGTTGTCACTGGGAGGGAGGGTGGTCCATGGTCCGTGTTCGTAGCTGGCAGGCTGCCTTGTCTGGTGAGGGGCGAGGTTGGCCAGCCGACCTGGGTCGACTGGCTTGCTCGAAACTCGATGTGTGCTTCGCAACTGTTTGAGTGAACGTTCACTGACCCCCGATAGTCGTCACAGGGATATTGATTGTGGTGACCGTGGTGCTCGAAGTTGGGGTACTAGTCGTGGCTGTATTGACGGCAGCCCATCGGTGGAAGGGGGGGCACTCAAAGGGATGCTCAGTGGAGGAAAAGAAGACTCGGATGCGGATGCGGAGTTGGGAGGCGGCAAACAGGATAACTATCGTGATAACTCAGAATTTGCAGGGAGAGACGCTGGGAGGCAGGGATAGCTATTTGATAACCCCAAATCTTGCAAGATAACTAATATCCGAATAATTTCATTTTGACTTAACTATGATCCCTGCTGTCAAATCTTGGAGGTCCGCTAGTATGATCATAAAAACAAGGGCCACTTATAATGAAATTCGCTGTAACTGACAAATGCTGAGATTTGTTAATAATTGGGACCGAATTTGTCGATGAGCACCGTCCCACCCATTTTGACTGGGAAGTGAACCTGATGTGACTATTACAGAACGATAGACCGCTTTTGCAATATTCGTTTTGTATTTGTGAAGGTTTGACAACGCTCCACACTGCCCCCAGCCACTGATCCACTGAGTGAACCTACAGTTGTTGGAAGATTGATCTCAAGCCTAGTGTACTATCACGTGTTATGGCTTTCAAAATACCAGAGAGTTTCAAAACACAGTTTTTGAAAAGATCGCCGCAACAAATTAGCTGATCCTTGCTTTGATATATCGCCTATATACTACCCAATCATAGACCACAAGAACGATTGAGCAGTTTCCTTGTGGTTGCTTTGCGATCTTGCTGATATTACAGGGGAAAATGTAAAACTGTCCAGGGTTCGAGCATCTCTCAATGCAGTACCATAAAACTTTCAGGGTATAATCTATGTATATCATTCAAGGCTCATATGAAATTTTATAGCATCCAGAGCAGCAGGAGGAGAGATACAGACAAAAGAGTGAATTTGCGTGACAATGTGATTTCCATCAGATTTCAAAGTCCGCTAACTTCGTGTCACGTGTCGCGTCCGAGTCGCGTTACTGCTGTAAAGGCCTCCCACGGTGCAGGGTGCATGCCTCCCAGCAAGAGTTCCTATCAGCCCTGACATTGAAAGGCTCATCCAAGAGGCATACACCGAGCTATGTGCCCAGGCCAAACCCAACATCTCAGACGTAGTTCCTAATATCGAGACCCATTTTGGTGCCAACCCTGTCTTGTGTGATGATCTGTGCTTTGAGGGCTCATTCAACCGGACAAGAAGACAGCCTGTTGTGCAAACCAAAGATGCGCCCTCGAACACAACCCCAGCCTCTGCTGGGCCTTCATCATCTGTACCGCTGTCCTTCCCTCCTCCGCAAGCGCCACTGTCTTCGAATATCATAAATACTCATCCCTTGTCGTATACTTCCCACCCTACCTCCATGATCTATCCATCTTTACATCCTCCTCCATATTTTTTTCCCTCCGCATCCGATGCATCCACCACTACCATACCACCATCCTACCAGTAATGTCATAGGTACTCATTTTTACGATAATCCCCATTTAATGCAGACTCAGAACTAGTTCTTAGTAAATAGCTTCATAATGCTTATTACACAGACTAATGCACATAGTTCATCTATTCTACCGACTGAGTCTCAAGTGTGATAGCGTCATTGTTACGCTCGAGCTCTGAGCGTATCGATGTCGGTCTGTTCGCTGAGTCTATGAAGCTGACTCAGACACTGCTAGGCCCTCGGGATTAGGGTCGCAGGTAGTGGCGGTCCCCTTATGTGCACAACCCTAAGTCAAGGGTTCAATGCAGGGGGATTCAAAGTCAGGCAATCGGCCTGAGGATCTGAGGATTCACAAGATGAGAGGGGAATACGATAGCCACCAAGGGCCAGAGCGTAGCTTGGTATTGGCACAGGAGAACAAGCCTAGAGACGCTGCTACAGTCTAGGCTACCTAAGGAGTGACACGGGTTTGAGTAACACCGCGGTTTTCCGGTCACGGTTGTCACGGGTGCGG
>QLOS01003435.1:0-36701 GCA_003313725.1 Russula sp. MG48 | reverse complement strand
GGCTGTTACCAGCTGGTACCAGATGGTAACAGCTCTGAAAAGAATTTTGTAGGTTTGCTGATGTAAGCTAGTTACCAATGCCTCAGTCAGCATTGGTAACGCGTCAGTCAGCATCTCAGTCAGCGCTTATAAAGCGCGAGTTCGTCACATGATGAGGCGCGTCACATGATGTAAGATCATGTGACACCAGTACTAGAAGCGGTAAACCAGGATCGACCACTTTGGGCCGCAAACCGTAACACAGAGCGCAGGAAAGAGATAGGCAGTAAAGATGAAAGAAATTGAGCGTACAGTGTGTAGCAGAGCGTAACATCAGGTCTGCTTCCGATCCACTAGAGACATATCAGTCATGGTATAAAATGATGGTTTAAGCCAGCCATGCACCAAATATGTCTGAGCTCTGTGATAAGACGCTGGAGTTTGATCTCGACAAGATCCAGGGGGAAATGGTCGCTCCAGTCTATTTTAGCTAGATATGAGCAAACGCAACCAATTCCATATTTTCCTCTGCTGATGTATTGGAGACGGCCACCAGAGTCCCGACAATCTTCTCCAAACATAGCGTCAAACCGCATGTTAAACATCTCATATGCTGTATCACGATCATCTAGTTTCATCACGTTCCAAATTTTGTCATCCTTCGTGCCTTGTGGGATTGACTGTGGCAAGACATTCGAAAGCGTGGTAATATCCTTGACGAGGAGTTTGATCCCTGCGATAGTGGGCATTTCAAGGGGAGCAAAAAACGGAAAAAGGAGGTGAAGATGCATGGCGACCGCCAACCATATATATGCGTGGGGGATTGAGGATCTTCTCAAGAACTGATTCCATTTTGCTGGGGGGCATAGAGTGCAGATCGTAAGCCTTGGAGTGGGCAGCAACTCTCATTTCTGGCACCTCACCATGCGTGCTGTTCTCTGGGTGATTTGGAAAGCAAAAAAATTTAAGATAATGTTAGTCAGAATGGCCCACATGTGGGGCAACTACAGAGGTACATCACAATCACTTTGCCTTTGGTCGCATTATGTTGGACAATTTGAAGGTGCAGCAGCTGCAGCTGTCCCCAACTTTTCCGCGTTTTCCCATCGTATACACAGAGTCTGCCTGAATAACCTGGTAACAAATGCTCTATGGCACTACCAATCATGGCACTTCACCACCTATATAAAGCATGAAGTGTGCATATGAGGAATGGCGAGGGGGACACACCTCAATGATGCATGACACCCCATGCGACCTCCTTCCCAAGGCAACAGAGTTGTACCCCAATCCAGCTTCCCTCCCAACCCAATTTCTTAATCAGTGTTTTACGAAAGTGCTGGCATTGACACTATGTCGACACATAGTAAAATCCGGTCGAAGCATACTGATGATCAATGTCTATGATTGGAACTATCATCACCCAAAAGCTCCGGCCTCAGCCGCCGGCTCCGGCTGTGCAATGTCTTGAGCTGGGCCGGAGCTTTTAGTCAGCCGTCACCTCGGCTCGGCTAAGCTCGGCCCACCAGGTCTCGTCTCGGCTCGGCTGCCGGCCTGGAGCCGGGCCGGGCACAACACTAGTCCGGATCGAGTGTTTTAAGTGACGGAGTATTACTAGTACCTCAAGCATGCGTAGAAGAGGTTTGAGGCATACTGCAGCGTACGCTAGATGGATTGCACTGGCCCTTTGTCTTACACGGGCTCATCGAAGATGAGACGAACGTATGCACGATTAATAGCGCATGGTAGGATCACTTTACAATCTCTACAGGGCCCAAGCACCCCATCTTCGCCACCGAGGGTGTTTGATGATCCCTTTTGGAACCACAGTTCGATAACTCTATAGTGTACTCAAACCCCCGCCGGCGCACTCATCCTGTGCTCGCTCTTACCACTGCCCGAGCTGTAGGCCATTATGGGCATGTCACGTATCTACAAGTGACGCATGCACTAGCTTTCCATCTTGCGGAGCGTCTCCTCAACGATGGCCCTGGCAAGGGGAGGGCGTCTCGTGCAGTTATTTACGAGCTGTAAGGTGAGCCAAGCCGTTTCGCTTGGAACGAGCCGCTTCGGGGCGCCCGTGACACCAATCCGAGGGTTCCGTGGCTTGCCTCTCAACTTCAACAATGCGCTCCGAAACCTCTCTCATCGAAGAGCAGCATAACAGAAACTCGAAAGAAGACTAGTTCAGTGTGCCTACCCTTTTTTTTTACCTTTACTTTCTCCATTGCCTCTAGTCGATCGTTATATATATTTATTTGAACGTCCCCGCTCTTCAATACTACTCATACCAGCTATTCCCCTTCTATAGATGTGTCTTAGGCTCCTCCCATTGATTCTGCCTACATCGCTCGACGCCACGAAAGCCATCGGACTTCCCTTCTTTTATACAGTCCCGATCCGTAACCACGCGCTCGATGTCCTATACCGTCACGCTCCTACATCGCCGCATTTCCTGAGTCCTGACAGGCCACCTACCAACCTTACTCACCTCCCTCCATACCTTTCTGGACCTTATTTCCAACCGAATTGCGGACAATGTTGACGCGCTCTCATGTATATGAACTACGGTAGGAGCCCTGCTAGAGGGGCAGTGGAGTTTTATCTTACTTGCTTTTTGTTCACGAAATGTCTCTCCGTGATTTCCTTCTTTGCTCTGCTTCCCTCCCTTTAGCTCTCGCTGCGTTAATCCGTGCTATCGCGCTGTCACACGCCCGAGGTCGCACGACCGGTATATCTCCCTCTTCCTCTCTTTTATCCTCGAACTCGTGCGTGTGCTATCTACGCTCCCTTCAGACTGCATGGACAATGGTAAGGAACATGACGGCGTGATTCTGGTGGACAAGAGAGGGTATGAAGATAGTTGAAAAGTTGAATAGAGTGAAGCGGTTCAGAGAAGCGGTGTACATCTTTCTAATTCTTCGACTCACATTCTCGTCGCTAACGACTTACCTGTCTCCGTGAACTGGCGAACAGGCGAGCAACGACTCACGAAGTCTATTCGGATTCCCGTTCCATCATGATGCATCCGCCTCCGCCGTCACCACCGCCATCATCCCTAGGTAGTAACCCTTGTCCTCCCTCCAAATACTAGCTGCAACGACGAAGTCCTTGTCGACATCTGCGTACATCTTCGACATGCTGATACGCCAGTCAAGGCTCCGATCGATTCATCATCACGATCTCGGGCTAAACGCGTTGGACAGCGTACAATCAGCATCCGCCGCGGACGAAATGGCACCGTCCTGAAAGAGATGAAAGCTGTGCGACCGAGGAAGATGTTCAACTCACCAGCAGATATGAGTTGGCGGCCTCCCCGCATGAGCTCCACCGATGACTCGCTAATTGGTGCGGGTATTCGGTGGCCGCCGCGCCCGATCAATGTCCCGGCCACAGTTGGGGAGAATCGAAAGAGGGAGGTCGAGAAGCAGACGAATGAGGGCGTGTAGTTGAGCCTGCAGGCATCGTTCGATGGGGTTCATCCCCCGCTCAGCGGATGCGTCCTTCCACTCTGCGATCAGCAATTTCTTATCCCCTACTCAGTCTCAGTCTCTCAGAGTCAGTGCAAGCTAGAAGCAGATCCTTTCAACAACCTATGTAGTGTGGGGTTGTGGTTAATACTAGTAAGCGCCGTGAATGAAACAAAAATGCATCGCTCACTTGGGAAGCAGACGCCGAGCAAGGACCTGACAAGCCGTTACCTTGCACGCCTCATCATGTCCCTGTAGCTGTCGTCGAATCTCTGGAGGAAGAAGAGGTGCTCCTGCTGCACCGCTACTACGGAGGCGACATTTGGGAAATTATATAATCTATCGAATATTGATCTCGCCTGGCTTACCCCCCAATAATTTAAAGGCAATCAATCTAGTCAATTATCGATGCGATGTATTATGTGAATACAACAGTACTACAACTCGTACATCTTGGCTAAATTTTCGTCGTTATTGTACCAAATTCAGTAAGTGTCGTGGCGGTGATTGGGGTTGCGGTCCTAGTTATCCTCGACGATCCTCAGTCGTCGTTGCCGCCCCGGTCGTTGTGGTCCCATCGTGGTCGCAGTCGTGGTCGCGTCATAGTCGCCGTCCGGGTCGTCATCATCGTGTCGTAGCCAAAGTAAGGTTCGTGTCGTGGTCGTGCTACGACGTGCTCGTGGTCGTGGTGGTCTTATGTACCCAGCTGCTGTGGTCGCCATTGTAGCCATGTCAGCGTGGCCATCGTCCCACGTCAAGGTGGTTGTGATCACGGAGGTCACGGTCCCGGTGGTCTTCCGTCCTGGTCCTGGCCTGATCCAAATCCTGGTCGTGGATTGTTCCCTGGTTGAAACAGCGCAGAGATGGCCACTTTCCATGCACCGCGACACACGATATTGGGATCATTCACATCATAAGCCAGTCTGAAGTTGAGGTGGGCCCAGGATGGCCCCGTGTCGCGCTCATGGGGCGTGTGTCATGGCTGTCGTTGACGTTGCCGGCCGCCCACAAGCTGAGATGATCGCAACGCAGCGCGTTCAGCATCACAGTTGTCAATGGCCAACCTGAGGCCGAGGCAGGGTGGGGATGGCCGCAAGCGCCACGCATCAGTCATCCTCACTGTCGGCCAGCGGTCTGTGCGCATGGAGAGAGAGAGGGGTGAGGCCGCATGTATGCTGCTTCTTGTTGAGGAGACCCGTGGCACCCTGTATGGACGGAGAGAACATATCGGACAAAAAGAAAATAGTGGTACTCACATTTTACCCTACTTCTCAGAACAACATCTGTATCCCTCCTGAGGCTACCACGGATTGAGGGGTCAAGAGTTGAGGCGCTGTTGAAGCCCGAGAAAAGGTGGCTATTCGGTGACGATGGTCATGAGGTGGGTTGATGAGAGTGGGCCCAGTGGGGGAGCCAAGGTCGAACTGCTAGCCCGCGAAGAGCGAAGAGAGAGAAGACCGGCAGCGACGATGGCGGCGGGACTTCTCGGTATGCTCACCAGAGAAATAGACCATCGATAGAGAGTGGTGCATCGAGCAAGACCACGGGCAAGTGTACGCTAGATGAGGAGCTACGCCACTTTGACAACTTAGTTGAAGGAGAATTGCTTTTACTGTATACACTGCCGTCGGCTCGGCTAGCTCACGCGGGCGTGAGCAGAAGGATTCCTTGCGCACGGTGGCAGTGGTGGTATCCTCGTATTCATGAGCGCTGGGGCTATTGAAGGCGATGAAAGGGATGAAGACTGAGGGGAGATAATCGGAGCAGGCCCTCGCCAACCGCCGCGAAGAACAACGAGAGCCTGAGGACGTGCTGCTGGTAGTACGCGGTGATGACGATGTCGAATATAAGACACGTTTGTTTTCTTGTAACTCCCCCATCAATGATTTTGTCGTCGCGCCCCTGGTTGGGCTTGTCTGTGGTGATGCACTGGTGGCTGTCTCCGACACCTTCAGTCGGACATCCCACCCCTTACATCATGACCGCACCCGCATTCAGCATCCCTGACTCAACCTTTGTCACACTCCGATCCACGGGAATGTGCGCTCACTGGCATAGAACCTTGAATGGCTAACCAAGTCAAACCTTCGGGCCGGTACTCCGGCATAACCTTCAAGTTCAAGCCCTAAACATGTGGATTTCCCTACTTCCTTCGAACTTGAACTCGTGTCACTGCCTCTTCTAACGGGCTATACATGTTCCTGACCACGTGCTCCGGGAACTACGATGACTCGTGGGGCAGACTGTTCTATCCAGGATGGGGACGCGGCTGGGATGGTCGTACGAACGGTGGTAGCCCCCCCATCACCCTTCACCATTTCTTTTTCCCGTCACGGCCGATTCATCATGTGATGACTTTCTATGGCCAGTTCAGAGAGGCAAACAACGAATTTGCGTTCCTGCTGTTTTCCCCGCATGTCCACACCCTCTGCACGCTCCGACCATTCGTCCCCAGAAATGAGCTTGTCGTGACTCCCGTGCTTGCTCCTCTGGATGATGTCTCTGTCATGGAGAGGCTGTGCCCACCTCCCTGCGTGGTGGCGCGTATATTTCACCTGCCGCCCGAGACCTTGCTCGACACCGAGCTGGCAAGCAAGGAGATACTCGTGCCGTTAGGGAGCGAGGATTGGCTGTACAAGGCGGAAGTAATCGTGGTTCGCTGTGTCTGTGCCTCGCGTTTTCTGCCTTTTTCGCTGTCATTTGTATGCCCAGGCTCCTCAAAAATGTACTGACGGAACTCCACAGACGCATCCTGCCCTCGTAGTACGTATCGCATACACCACTTTTGGAGTGCTGCATTGATAGCGAAAGGCGTGACGGCGGAAATTCCAGTACGCCTATCCTCTCCTGTGATTGGTCGGTTGATGGGTTATTGCTTGAACTAGCTTGCGACAGCGAGGATTGCGTACGCACGAGATGCATTTCAGCGGTGCGAGGCATGCCAATAGAAAACTTATGCCGAGATTCAATGGGCTGCATGTGGTAGCCGCTCTTCACAGTCCCCGCCGCCGCCTGGACCCGTTGTGCCGACAACTGTCAGGGCAGGATAGCGACTTCGTCGTTCGGGTGTTCCTCACAGACATACAGTACAGCAATAGAGTAACGGGCCTGTAGCATTTCTCGCATTCGTGGATTTGCCGTGGTGCATAATCATACAAGTTATCGTATATGACCTATGAAGATTGCAACGATCAGCAAGGACCTGCATGACCGCAACGCAGAATGGGCTATCGACATTATGGAATCAATTTATTTACGGTAACATTTTCGGGGGATGCCCGATTCTTAGTTGAAAGATAAGGCTGGTTTTCCGTGCAGTTATCTGTCAGCTCGGCGGAATTCTTAGAAGAGGGGAATGTGCAGGTGTGTCTTGCGGACAGGATATTCTATACCACGGCGATTCCTGCCAATCTTCCTCCAATGGCCGATTCATCACCTCCTGGCGCTTTTGCTTATGCTTCTGAGTCTCTTGATTCATACGGCACTTCGAGTGTTTCGTTTACCCCGAGCTGCGCCCCCTCTCCTGCGCGTTTTGCTTCTCTGTCAGTCTGTTCGTTCCCTCTGATTCCTGCGTGGCTTACTGGCCACTGTACAGTTGGCGCATAGTTGGTTTGTCTCGTCTTTCCGAGTTGGTTCGCAATCCTGAGGGATTCTGCATCTAATTCTTGTCCTGGATTTGTAAGCCCCCACCACTAGATCGGCCAATATTCATGTACAGTACAGTATTGTGATGTGTAGTAATACAAATCATGACGGAAGACGACATCGGATCCCTATCCTCAAGTACCCGTAGAGTAGACCTGTAGACCCTACAACGCACTCTCAGTTTGTGATGTGCTCTGACAGCAGTTTCATCATCTCGTCATGTCCTTTTTCCTCCGCAACCTGGAATACCGTCCTGCCCTTGTCATCCTCCGCCCCTATATCCGCGCCAAGCTCGAGCAACACGCGTGCGACTGCGAGGATCTTCTCGGGTGCGTTCAATTCCTCGTTGCGTGAGGCCAGATGTAACGGGGTCGAGCCTTCCTTATCCCGCGCGTTCACATCTACACCGTGGGCAAGCAATAACCGAGCAATATTCGGGTGACCATTTTCCGATGGGAAGTGTAATGGTGTTCTGCCGTCGTTGACCTGGGCTTTGGGGTCCACGTTGGTCTGTAGTAGTATCCGAGCCGCGTCGAGTTGTCCTCCACTAGCTGCATAATGCAGCGCATTCGCGTCGAATTCCGCAAGCACATTCGCATCCGCACCATGGCTGAGGAGCCACTGCATAATTTCAACGTCTCCCGCATACGATATGACATGCAGTGGAGTAGTTTTGTCATAGCCTCGAGGGTCCACGGTTGCACCGTGTTGATAGAGTAATTGTGCAACATGGAAGTGTTTCCCCGCCAATGCTGCCACCAGTGGTGTCACATAATAGCCGCCACGGATGTTCACATCTTGTAGATGCTTGACAACAAGGTGCTCTGCCAGGTCATGAAGTCCACAGAGTGCGGCGTAATATAGAGGGGACGCGTTTGATCTCTCGGAAGAGGTGGGTGCAAACTGATAAAGAACAGAACGATAGGGTTCCGTGTCTATGTCGTGTAATCGCAACCAGGTCAAAAAGTGTGGTTTGTCGGGGTTGAAAAGATGTTCCATCGCTTTGCATACATGTGACGACACATTCTCGAACTGGGCATGGTCGACCCAGTGTCGAGCGGCATATCCAGCCAAAGGAAAGCCGTCCACGACGGTGTTATCGATACTGTCATCGTCAGCGCGATCGTCCACCGGCAAGCGCAGCAGGACACCTAAGCAAGATTTTGCGAGGATCGTGTGCGCAGATTCCATGAATATATGATACCGTGAGACATCCCCACTTGAATCAGCGAGGCGGGGTGAGGTCAGGAATTCCTTTACTGAGAAGTGCGAAAATTGCACGACTCGTGAATCACCAGTGTCGACGATGGCGATAAAACTGGAACAAGCTGCTTGAAGAGCTTCTTCTTGATCCTCCCACCGCCAGTCAGGGTTCAACTTCGGGATCCCATCAGCACCGTCAAAGTCAACCGCAAGGACTTCTGCAAGCTCCTCGACACGAAGTGGACGGACAGACACCACCAGGCATTGTAGCAGACGATAAACGTCTCTTTGGTTCGCCTCATCGAGTTCTCTCAGCACTCGCTGATATGTTTCGTCGAGAGATTTTGGCAACTCGCCGAGGACATTCTCAACATTGCGTGCAAGACACCTTCGCAGCAGATCCAGCTGACACACAACCCATCGAAACCTAATGAGTCGTGTGAGAAAGTATTACGGACGTAGAACGACACCCGTACATTCCATTAGCTCTTTCGGAGAGCGTCTTGACGACCAAGTCTTTAACATCCCGTCTCCACTTCTTCATCACTGGCTCCTTATCCGAATAAATGACAGAGTGGACGTAATTAGCGATATCTTGCTTCTGGCCGTCTTCATCGTGGAGAGACATCTTGAAACATGACAATTGTCCAAGGACGACCCTGATATCATACTCTGGGCGACTTGTTACACAAACATGTAAGTTTGGAATCGAGAGATCGCCGAGCTCCTTCACAACCTCCAAGACCTTTTGACGGGAGGGTGGCACTCCAGGCACCTTCGAAGTGTTGGGGCTTTCATCGAGAGCATCGATGATAAGATAGATTGGGACTTGTCTCAGAACGGTAAGCATGTTCTTGAGGCATTGTAATAGTGTGCCCTCACTGGGCTGATTTGAACCATTATCGTGTGTGGAATACGCGTCGAAAAGGATTTTGGAGGCAGGATCAGACCGAGCGCAGAGCTGAATGAGGAAAGAAGATAGTAAAACACGGGCATCCTGCTTCGCCGCGTCCTTAAAGTCAAAGAAAAAATAAGCAACGTTGGATGGCCCGGCGTTGGAGATATCTTGCAGATCGTGGATGATCGTGGAGCTTGTCGGAAATATGAATTGCAAGGAATATGATCAGTGGAGTAGTGACATACCTAAGGATACTTTTTCCCGAGCCGGCTATCAAGGACGAAGCATTAGCGATAGATAACGGCTGAAAGTGGAAGAAACGTACGTTTTCCATGAATCCATAAGAAGGATCTGGAGCCTGAATTTTTCCAAAGCTCGAAGGTACTACTTCGAGTGAACCACCCTGCAGTGCCATCGTGGTGTGCGAGGCGGGCAGTGTTATAGTTGACGGAGGGATCTGGCGGAGAAAGCCATTCTCGAAATTTCGCTCGTAACTGGTCTCCTGTAGTATTTTGAGATCCTAGCCAGCGATAGTCGGATGAAGAGATCACGAACGTTTAAGATCACCGAGATCGTTCCCTATCTGTTGAGTTGCTACCCTTGTTTCCCTTACACCTACGAACATGATCATTAAGGTCAGCGACCGAGACTAGCCGGAATGCGCCTTGCGCACCATCAACGACCTCTTCCATTCTGTTGTCGACCCTGTCGGTGACTTCCAGGATTTCCAGTCGCCGTCAGCGCCTCGTCATTTGAGAGTTTTTCCAGCCGTTTCAGAGCATCTTCGATATCTGTCCTTCCCACCAGCTTCTTCACATATCTCTCTGGGAATGATCAGTCAAAGGACAAATCTGCCTAAGGGCCGACTCACTCGCCCATCGTTGTTTGATCTCTTTTGTCGCGATTGCAAGGATTCCGAGAATCTCTACCATGATTTTTATGATCAAGTTCTTCATCGCCTCAGTCGGTCGCACTTTGACATAGGTCTTGAGCCGTTCGAAAAAGGTTTCGATACGCCCAAAGAGAGCGATGAGCGCATCTTGGCTCGCACCGACTTCCTTAGCCGCCTGAGATGCCCCAGGGTCAGAGTTGTCTGGACCAATCGAAGAAATTACGCACTATGAGAAAGACACCGATTCCAGAAAAAATGACTTTCGCGGGTGAGAACACCTGGGATGTGGGTGTTAGAGGGTAGATACTTGAGGAAACAACGTCTGGATATGTACTAGGCCAACGCCTTCGCCGAATGCTGCAGAAAAGCCACACAGGACATGAACAGTGGCATTTAGCCACTGTTTCGTGCTCCCACTACCGCTCTGAGACTGAATGGATTTTTGCATGTTGTTAAGTATATCGAGAATAGCGCTAGGAGAGTCGCAGGCCTCCAGCTGGGCTATGAGCTGATCTGTAAGAAGGTCGTTCTTCGTCTTCTTTTTATAGTTGTCCAGGGCAGCATCGAACATAGCCTGGAAATTGGCAGATGAGGTTGAAGGAGCCGGGAGGGGAATGTGAGACATAGAAGCAATGGGGAGGGGCTGGTCTGCACTGAAAGGATTTGTGGGTGATAGGGCCCGTGCGTACTGCCTCGTGTAGATACAAATAGTCCCACGAAGATATGCCAGATGACCAGATATAGATTATAGGCGCGCAATCCAAATGATAGCAGTCAACGCGATAGACATGAAAACATTAACCCAGAATGACACCAGTCGAGATAAACGTGAATTCCGGAAGAAACGGTGCTAACTATTCAGATGAGGTTTAGTGGGATCGGCGGTGGCACATGCTGTCCCAGTCTTAGAGTCTTAGGAGCACCCGCTCAGTGAGGATATCTTACCTTGATATACTGGAGATGGCAGTCCAGAACAGGGACATAGCTAATAAGTTCGTACGGGATCCATTGGTAATTATCTGAAGGTGGCTTGTGGGATCAACCCGAAGCGCCACTCGGCTGGTCGTCGCCAGCTCAGCTTGAGCCCAGAGATCTAGATGGCTCGCATTTACCCGGAGACCCCGGGCCGTAGCTCAGTGAATTTGAGGCCCGGCCCTGCCGCGCTTGTATTTGCCTCTGCCAGTGCCAGCGGTAATTCATCGGATAGACAATCCCTACTTCCGGTCCCGCACACGCTTCAGCCGCCAAAAAGAACAGGGCCATTTCTATCCCAAGCCAGTGAGCACGGGCCACATGCAGGATACTGACACCGAATACATCCTGCTGCCATACCCAATGCCAGTGGGTGGACGTTGACAACTTGAACTGGGCAGATAGGCACGTGGGGAGATCCAGTGTGCTGGTGCTCACACTGGCAGTGCTGTAGTGAACGTTCCATATCTTTAACACTCTGTAGGTCCCTACATTACTGCCAATGAGGAAATGAACGGTGATTAGGTCGGTCAATGCGCACAGTTTCCCATGCGTTCTACTGAATTGGTTCTCGCAGTGCGGTTGTGCCAACTGACGATGTGTTCGTACTATCCGAGAATAGCGTGGGGCTTTATGAGGAGGTCACTCATGCACGACGAGACTGCTGCAGGTGAGAGTCAAGCTTGGTCTTTGCGGGTCCTTACGACTGATCCCAATCCCCTTATCAACTCCCTTCTATCGGCACTTTTATTAGGTGTGCAGTTCAACGTGGTCCTCACAACGCATCCACGCAATACAGCCCTTTCTTCTTATCCACTGTCCTCCTTGCCGACACCATTCCTTGCGGTATCTCATCAATGATTCTCGCAAATGAGTTCCTGGGGCTCTGAGGCTACATTTTCGACTTTCTTGTCTTTAAAGGATGAGTATTACCATACCTCAAGCCTTATTTCTGCGGACCATGGCTTGACTTCTGGGGGAACCCTCCTCGGGAAGCGTGTCCGGGTCGAGTGTTTCGAGTGACGGAGTATTACCTCAAGCATGCGTCAGACCATAACACTGGTGGGCTGCTTGGTGTCGTCGATCGACTGGAGGAGAGGCACGAGGAGCGTATAAAAGAGCTTTGAGGCATACGGCGGCACACGGTTGATAGATTGCGGTTGCCCTTTAAATTTGTCCGGCATGGGCTCATCAACGATGAGAGGGACGTATACGTGATTGATAGCACACGGTAGGATCACTTTACAATCTCTACAGGGCACAAGCACCCATCTTCGCCGATGGTTGTTGAATGATCCCTTTGGGAACCGCAGTCCGATAACTCTACTTTATGGTGGACTCAGGCTCCCCACGACGCTCACCCTGGGCTCGCTCTTGCCACTGTTTGGGCTGCAGACCGTTGTTAGCGCGTCGCGTATTCGCATGCGCCAGCTTTCTACCTTGCGGAGCGTCTCCCCCACAATGGCCTTAGCAAGGGGGAGCGTCTCGTGCAGTCATTTCTGGGTGCGTGGACAATGATAGAAAACAGTGGTGGAGACGGCGGTGATTCAGGTGGACAAGAGTGGGTATGAGGACAGATTAAAAGATGAAAGAAGTGAAACGATTCAAAGACGAGGTGCGCATCTTCTTTCCAATTCTTCGATTCATATTCTCGTTCGCTGCCTACTTATCTGTCTCCAAAAGCTAGTGAAGAGGCGCGCAACAACTCACGAAGACTACTCGGATTCCCATTCCAGGCATCCACCTCCGCTTTCACTATCGCCATCACCTCTAGGTAGTACCTCTTGTCCTCCCTCCAAATACGAACAACTCCAGCCGCTGCGAAGATGTCGTTGCCGGCATCTGCGCACATCTTCGACATGCTGGTACGCCAATCAAGGGATTCATCATCACGATCTCGGGCTAGACGCGCTGGACAGCGTACAATCGGCATCCGCCGCAGACGAAATGGCGCCGTCCTTGAAAGAGATGAAAGCCGTACGACCGAGGAAGATGTTCAACGCACCAGCAGATATTAGTTGGCGGCCTCCCCACATGAGCTCCACCGATAACTCGTTAATTGGTGCGGGTATTCAGTGGCCGCCGCGCCCGATCAATGTCCCGGCCACCGTTGGGGAGAAGCGAAAGAGGGAGGTCGACAAGCAGACGAATGAGGGCGTGTAGTTGAGCCCCCAGGCATCGTTCGATGGGTCTCATCCCCCGCTCAGCAGATGCGTCCTTCCACTCTGCGATTAGCGGTTTCTTATCCTCAACTCAGTCTCAGAGCCGGAGCCAGCTAGAAGCAGGTCCCTTCTTCGTCCTGGTCCGGTCCTGGTCGTGGATTGTTCCCTGGTTGAAACAGCGCAGAGATGGCCACTTTCCATGCACACCCGCGACACACGATATTGGGATCATTCACATCACAAGCCAGTCTGAAGTTGAGGTGGGCCCAGGATGGCCCCGTGTCGCGCTCATGGGGCGTGTGTCATGGCTGCCGTTGACGTTGACGGCTGCTCACAAGCTGAGATGATCGCAACGCAGCGCGCTCATCATCACAGTCGTCAATGGCCAACCTGAGGCCGAGGTGGGGTGGAGATGGCCGCAAGCGCCACGCATCAATCATCCTCGCTGTCGGCCAGCGGTCTGTGCGCATGGAGAGAGAGGAGTGAGGCCGCATGTATGCTGCTTCTTGTTGAGGAGACCCGTGGCACCCTGTATGGACGGAGAGAACTTATCGGAAAAAAAGAAAACAGTGGTACTCACATTTTACCCTACTTCTCAGAACAACATCTGTATCCCTCCTGAGGCTACCACGGATGGAGGGATTAAGAGTTGAGGCGCTGTTGAAGCCCGAGAAAAGGTGGCTATTCGGTGACGATAGTCATGAGGTGAGTGGATGAGAGTGGGAGCCGAGGTCGAACTGCTAGTCCGCGAAGAGCGAGGTGAGAGACGGTGGCGGCGAGACATACTCGATAAGCTCACCATGGAAATAGGCCATCGATGGAGAGTGATGCATCGAGCAAGACAACGCGCAGGTGTACGCTAGACGAGGAGCTACGCCACTTGGACAACGTAGCTGAAGAAGATTTGCTTGTACTGTACAGTATACACTACCGTCTGCTCGGCTAGCTCACGCAGGCGCGGGCAGAAGGGATTCCTTGCGCACGGTGGCAGTGGCGGTATCCTCGTATTCATGGGCGCTGGGGCTATTGAAGGCGACGAAAGGGATGAGGACGGAGGGGAGATAATCGGAGCAGGCCCTCGCCAACCGCCGCGAAGAACAACAAGAGCCTGAGGACGTGCTGCTGGTAGTACGCGGTGATGACGATGTCGAATACAAGACACGACCTATTTGTTTTCTTGTAACTCCCCCATTTTGTCGTCGCGCCCCTGGTTGGGCTTGTCTGTGGTGATGCACTGGTGGCTGTCTCCGACACTTTTGGTCAGACATCCCACCCCTTACATCATGACTGCACCCGCATTCAGCATCCCTGACTCAACCTTTGTCACACTCCGAGTCCACGGGAATGCTCACTGGCACTTTTTTTTTTTTTTTTTTGAAGTCAGCATTTATATCCCGCAACGTGTAACTAAGACAAAGACGCGGACCCCGTGTGCTACGAGATTAGGAAGGGCGGTGGGGGGAGTGTGGAGGGAAGAATTTTAAACAGTAGTCTCGACGTGTTTATGGAGTGGTGATTTGTGATTTAAAGGGAATGCATATAAGGAGAGGGCAGGTTTTAAAACCTAGCGCCTCGCGCGGGGCTCGCCCGCAGAATAAGGGGACCGAAGTCACCCTGGTTCCCGCACCCTTCTCGGTCGTGCGCAGGCCTGCGTTTCTTTAAGGAACTTGAGCATGACAGCCCCACCTTGTAGGGTGCAATGCTCACTGGCACAGAGGCTAACCAAGTCAAACCTTCGGGCCGGTACTCCGGCATAATTAAATTCTCCTTCAAGTTTGATTCCTGCCAGATCTGAACTTTGAACTTCGATTCCTGTCAAGCCACATGTGGATTTCCCTACTTCCTTCGAACTCGAGCTCGTGTCACTGCTGCTTCTAACGGACTATGCATACTCCTGACCACGTGCTTCAGGAACTACGCTCACATGCAGGGCAGAGGGAATATGGACACATGGGGACGTTGGGATGGTCGAAACGGTGGTAGCCTCCTCCTCTCCCTTCTCTGTTTCCTTTTTCAGTCACTGCCGATTTATCATGTGATGACTTTCTATGGCCAGTTCAGAGAGGCAAACAAAGTTGCGTTCCTGCTGTTTTCCCCGTATGCCCACACCCTCTGCACGCCCCAATCATTCGTCTCCAGAAATGAGCTTGTCGTACTCCCGTGCTTGCTCTTCTCGATGATGTCTCTGTCATGGAAGGGCTGTGCCCACCTCCCTGCGTGGTGGCGCGTATATTTCACCTGCCGCCCGAGACCTTGCTCGACACCGAGCTGGCGAGCAAGGAAATACTCGTGCCGTTAGGGAGCGAGGATTGGCTGTACAAGATGGAAGTAATCGTGGTTCGCCGTGTCTGTGCCTCGCGTTTTCTGCCTTTCTCGCTGTCATTTGTACGCCCAGGCTCCTCAAAAATGTACCGACGGAACTCCACAGACGCATCCTGCCCTCGTAGTACGTATCGCATACACCACTTTTGGAGTGCTGCATCGACAGCGAAAGGCGTGACGGCGGACATTCCAGTATGCCTTCTCATTTCCCTATCCTTTCCTGTGATGGGTCGGTTGATGGGTTATTGCTTGAACTAGCTTGCGACAGTGAGGATTGCGTACGCACGAGATGCATTTCAGCGGTGCGAGGCATGCCAATCGAAAACTTATGCCGAGATTCAATGGGCTGCATGTGGTAGCCACTCTTCACAGTCCCCGCCGCCGCCTGGACCCGTTGTGCCGACAACTGTCAGGGCATGATAGCGACTTCGTCGTTCGGGTGTTCCTCACAGACATACAGTACAGCAATAGAGTAACGGGCCTGTAGCATTTCTCGCATTCGTGGGTTTGCCGTGGTGCATAATCATACGAGTTATCGTATATGACCTATGAAGATTGCAACGATCAGCAAGGACCTGCATGACCGCAACGCAGAATGGGCTATCGACATTATGGAATCGATTTATTTACGGTAACATTTTTGGGGCATACCCGGTTCTTAGTTGAAAGATAAGGCTGGTTTTCCGTGCAGTTATCTGTCAGCTCGGCGGAATTCTTAGAAGAGGGGTATGTACAGGTGTGTCTTGCGGACAGGATATTCTATACCACCGCGATTCCTGCCAATCTTCCTCCAATGGCCGATTCATCACCTCCTGGCGCTTTTGCTTATGCTTCTGAGTCTCTTGATTCATACAGTACCTCGAGTGTTTCATTTACCCCGAGCTGCGCCCCCTCTCCTGCGCGTTTTGCTTCTCTGTCAGTCTGTTCGTTCCCTCTGATTCCATGCGTGGCTTACTGGCCACTGTACAGTTGGCGCATAGTTGGTGTGTCTCGTCTTTCCGAGTTGGTTCGCAATCCTGAGGGATTCTGCGTCTAATTCTTGTCCTGGATTTGTAAGCCCCCACCACTAGATCGGCCAATATTCATGTACAGTACAGTATTGTGACGCGTAGTAATACAAATCATGACGGAAGACGACATCGGATCCTTATCCTCAAGTACCTGTAGAGTAGACCTGTAAACCCTACAACGCACTCTCAGTTTGTGATGTGCTCTGACAGCAGTTCCATCATCTCGTCATGTCCGATTTCCTCCGCAACCTGGAATGCCGTCCTGCCCACATCATCCTCCGCCCCTATATCTGCGCCATGCTCGATCAACAGGCGTGCGACTGCAAGGTCCTTATCGGATGCCTCCCAGGTCTCCTTGAGTGAGGTCAGATGTAACGGGGTCGAGCCACGCTTATCCCGCGCGTTCATATCCACACCGTGGGCAAGCAATAGCCGAGCAACATCCGGGTGACCTTGTCTCGATGCATCGTGTAATGGAGTCAAGCCGTCTTCGTCCTGAGCTTTGGGGTCCACATTGTTCTGTAGTAGTATCCGAGCCGCATCGAGTTGTCCTCTATAAGCTGCATAATGTAGCGCATTCGAGTCGTCTTGCTCAAGCACATTCGCATCCGCACCATGGCTGAGAAGCCACTGCATAATTTCAAGGTCCCCCGAACCCGATATGGCATGCAGTGGAGTAGTTTTCCAGCTGCCCCGAGGGTCCACGGTTGCGCCGTGTTGATAGAGTAATTGCGCAACATGGAAGTGTTTCCCTGACAATGCTGCCACCAGTGGTGTCACATAATAGCCGCCACGGATGTTCACATCTTGTAGATGCTTGACAACAAGGTGCTCTGCCAGGTCATGAAGTCCACAGAGTGCGGCGTAATACAGAGGGGACGCGTTTGATCTCTTGGAAGGCAAGGGTACAAACTGAGAAAGAACAGAATCGCTGTCGGGGAACGTGTCTATGTCGTGTAATCGCAACCAGGTCAAAAAATGTGGTTGGTCGGGGTTGAAAAGATGTTCCATCGCTTTGCATACATGTGACGACACATTCTCGAACTGGGCATGGTCGACCCAGTGTCGAGCGGCATATCCAGCCAAAGGAAAGCCGTCCACGACGGTGTTATCGATACTGTCATCGTCAGCGCGATCGTCCACTGGCAAGCGCAGCAGGACACCCAAGCAAGATTGTGCGAGGATCGTGTGCGCAGGCTCCATGGACATATAATACCGTGAGACATCCCCACTTGAATCAGCGAGACGAGGCGAGGTCAGGAATTCCTTCACCGAGAAGTGCGAAAATTGCACGACTCGTGCATCACCGGTGTCGACGATGACGATCAAACTGGAACAAGCTGCCTGAAGAGCTTCTTCTTGATCCTCCCATCGCCAGTCTGGCTTCAACTTCGGGATCCCCTCAGCATCACCCAAGTCAACCGCGAGGACTTCTGCGAGCTCCTCAACACTAAGTGGCCGGATAGACACCACCAGGCATTGCAACAGACGATAAACGTCCTCTCTGTTCGTGCCTTTGATTCCCTTCAGCACGCGCGAGTACGTTTCGTCGAGAGATTCGGGCAATTCGCTAAGGACCCGCTCAACATTGCGTGCAAGACATTCTCGCAACATTTCGAGCTGACATGCGACCCATCGAAACCTGAGTGACGGCGTGAGCGTGAGAGACTGTTATCAACACAGAGCGATCCCCGTACATTCCGTCAGCTTTTGCAGAGAGCGTCTCGATAACTAAGTCTTTAACCTCCTGTCGCCACTTCATCATCACCGGCTCGTTGTCTGCGTAAACGACAGAGCGGACGTAATTAGCGATATCTTGCTTCTGGCCGTCTTCGTCGTGGAGAGACATCTTGAAACATGCCAATTGTCCAAGGACATTTCTGATATCGAACTCGGGGCGACTCGTTACACATAGATGCAAGTTTGGAAGGTGCAGCTGTACAAGTTCCTTGACAAATCCCAACACTTTCTGACGCGAGCGTGGCGCTCCAATTACCTCTGAGGTGTTGGGGCATTCATCGAGAGCATCGATGATAAGATAGATTGGGACTCGTCCAAGAATGATAAGGATGTTCTTGAGACATTGTAAGAGCGTGCCCTCACTGGGCTGATTTGAACCATCATCATGTGTGGAATACGCGTCGAAAAGAATCTTGGAGGCAGGATCGGATCGAGCGCAGAGCTGGACGAGGAAAGAAGATAGTAGAGCACGGGCATCCTGCTTCGATGCATCCTTAAAATCGAAGAAAAAATAAGCAACGTTGGATGGCACGGCGTTGGAGACATCTTGGAGATCGTGGATGATCGTGGAGCTTGTCGAAAATATGAGTTGCAAGGAATATGATTATTAGAGTATTGACGTACCTAAGGATACTTTTTCCCGAGCCGGCTATCAAGGAGGAAGCATTAGCGATAGATAACGGCTGAGAGTGGAAGAAACGTACGCTTTCCATGAACCCATAACAAGGATTTAGATCCTGAACCTTTCCAGAGCTGGAAGGTACTACTTTGAGTGAACCACCCCGCAGTGCCATCGTGGTGTGCGAGGCAGGCAGTGTTATAGTTGATGGAAGGATCTGGCGGAGAGAGCCATTCCCGAAATTTCGTTCGTAATTGGTCTCCTGTAGTATTTTGAGATCCTAGCCAGCGATTGTCGGACGAGGAGATCACGAACGTTTAAGATCGCCGAGATCGTTCCCTATCTGTTGAGTTGCCTCCCTTGCTTCCCTTACACCTAGGAACATGATCATTAATGTCGGCGACAGAGACTAGCCGGAATGAGCCTTGCGCACCATCAACGACCTCTTCCATTCTGTTGTCGACCCTGTCGGTGACTTTCAGGATTTCCACAGTCGCCGTCAGCGCCTCGTCATTTGAGAGTTTTTCCAGCCTTTTCAGAGCATCTTCGATATCTGTCCTTCCCACCAGCTTCTTCACATATCTCTCTGGGAATGATCAGTCAAAGGACAAATCTGCCTAGGGGCCGACTCACTCGCCCATCGTTGTTTGATCTCTTTTGTCGCGATTGCAAGGATTCCGAGAATCTCTACCATGATTTTTATGATCAAGTTCTTCATCACCTCAGTCGGTCGCACTTTGACATAGGTCTTGAGCCGTTCGAAAAAGGTTTCGATACGCTCAAAGAGAGCGATGAGCGCATCTTGGCTCGCACCGACTTCCTTAGCCGCCTGAGATGCCCCAGGGTCAGAGTTGTCTGGACCAATCGAAGAAATTACGCACTATGAGAAAGACACCGATTCCAGAAAAAATAACTTTCGCGGGTGAGAACACCTGCGATGTGGGTGTTAGAGGGTAGATACTTGAGGAAACAACGTCTGGATATGTACTAGGCCAACGCCTTCGCCGAATGCTGCAGAAAAGCCACACAGGACATGAACAGTGGCATTTAGCCACTGTTTCGTGCTCCCACTACCGCTCTGAGACTGAATGGATTTTTGCATGTTGTTAAGTATATCGAGAATAGCGCTAGGAGAGTCGCAGGCCTCCAGCTGGGCTGTGAGCTGATCTGTAAGAAGGTCGTTCTTCGTCTTCTTTTTATAGTTGTCCAGGGCAGCATCGAACATAGCCTGGAAATTGGCAGATGAGGTTGAAGGAGCCGGGAGGGGAATGTGAGCCATAGAAGCAATGGGGAGGGGCTGGTCTGCACTGAAAGGATTTGTGAGTGATAGGGCCCGTGCGTACTGCCTCGTGTAGATACAAATAGTCCCACGAAGATATGCCAGATGACCAGATATAGATTATAGGCGCGCAATCCAAATGATAGCAGTCAACGCGATAGACATGAAAACATTAACCCAGAATGATGCCAGTCGAGATAAATGTGAATTCCGGAAGAAACGATGCTAACTATTCCGATGAGGTTTAGTGGGATCGGCAGTGGCACATACTGCTCTCAGTCTTAGGGTCTTAGGAGCACCCGCTCAGTGAGGATATCTTACCTTGATATACTAGAGATGGCAGTCCAGAACAGGGACATAGCTAATAAGTTCGTACGGGATCCATTGGTAATTATCTGAAGGTGGCTTGTGGGATCAACCCGAAGCGCCACTCGGCTGGTCGTCGCCAGCTCAGCTTGAGCCAGAGATCTAGATGGCTCGCATTTACCCGGAGACCCCGGGCCGTAGCTCAGTGAATTTGAGGCCCGGCCCTGCCGCGCTTGTATTTGCCTCTGCCAGTGCCAGTGCCAGCGGTAATTCATCGGATAGACGATCCCCACTTCCGGTCCCGCACACGCTGCAGCCGCCAAAAAGAACAGGGCCATTTCTATCCCAAGCCAGTGAGCACGGCCACATGCAGGATACTGACACAGAATACATCCTGCTGCCATACCCAATGCCAGTGGGTGGACGTTGACAACTTGAACTGGGCAGATAGGCACGTGGGGAGATCCAGTGTGCTGGTGCTCACACTGGCAGTGCTGTAGTGAACGTTCCATATCTTTATCACTCTGTAGGTCCCTACATTACTGCCAATGAGGAAATGAACGGTGATTAGGTCGGTCAATGCGCACAGTTTCCCATGCGTTCTACTGAATTGGTTCTCGCAGTGCGGTTGTGCCAACTGACGATGTGTTCGTACTATCCGAGAATAGCGTGGGGCTTTATGGGGAGGTCACTCATGCACGACGAGACTACTGCAGGTGAGAGTCAAGGTCTTTGCGGGTCCTTACGACTGATCCCAATCCCCTTATCAACTCCCTTCTGTCGGCACTTTTATTAGGTGTGCAGTTCAACGTGGTCCTCACAACGCAACCACGCAATACAGTCCTTTCTTCTTATCCACTGTCCTCCTTACCGACACCATTCCTTGCGGTATCTCATCAATGATCCTCGCAAATGAGCTCCTGCGGCTCTGAGGCTACATTTTCGACTTTCTTGTCTTTAAAGGATGAGTATTACCATACCTCAAGCCTTATTTCTGCGGACCATGGCTTAACTTCTGGGGGAACCCTCCTCGGGAAGCGTGTCGGGATCGAGTGTTTTGAGTGACGGAGTATTACCTCAAGCATGCGTCAGACCATAACACTGGTGGGCTGCTTGGTGTCGTCGATCGACTGGAGGAGAGGCACGAGGAGCGTATAAAAGAGCTTTGAGGCATACGGCGGCGCACGGTTGATAGATTGCGGTTGCCCTTTAAATTTGTCCGGCATGGGCTCATCAACGATGAGAGGGACGTATACGTGATTGATAGCACACGGTAGGATCACTTTACAATCTCTACAGGGCACAAGCACCCATCTTCGCCACCGATGGTTGTTGAATGATCCCTTTTGGAACCGCAGTCCGATGACTCTACTTTATGGTGGACTCAGGCTCCCCACGACGCTCACCCTGGGCTCGCTCTTGCCACTGTTTGGGCTGCAGACCGTTGTTGGCGCGTCGCGTATTCGCATACGCCAGCTTTCCACCTTGCGGAGCGTCTCCCCCACAATGGCCTTAGCAAGGGGGAGCGTCTCGTGCAGTCATTTCTGGGTGCGTGGACAATGGTAGAAAACAGTGGTGGAGATGGCGGTGATTCGGGTGGACAAGAGTGGGTATGAGGACAGATTAAAAGATGAAAGGAGTGAAACGATTCAAAGACAAGGTGCGCATCTTCTTTCTAATTCTTCGATTCATATTCTCGTTCGCTGCCTACTTATCTGTCTCCAAAAGCTAGTGAAGAGGCGCGCAACAACTCACGAAGACTACTCGGATTCCCATTCCAGGCATCCACCTCCGCTTTCACTATCGCCATCACCTCTAGGCAGTACCTCTTATCCTCCCTCCAAATACGAACAACTCCAGCCGCTGCGAAGATGTCGTTGCCGGCATCTGCGCACATCTTCGACATGCTGGTACGCCAATCAAGGGATTCATCATCACGATCTCGGGCTAAACGCGTTGGACAGCGTACAATCGGCATCCGCCGCAGACGAAATGGCGCCGTCCCTGAAAGAGATTAAAGCTGTGCGACCGAGGAAGATGTTCAACGCACCAGCAGATATTAGTTGGCGGCCTCCCACATGAGCTCCACCGATAACTCGCTAATTGGTGCAGGTATTCAGTGGCCGAGGCGCCCGATCAATGTCCCGGCCACAGTTGGGGAGAAGCGAAAGAGGGAGGTCGAGAAGCAGACGAATGAGGGCGTGTAGTTGAGCCTGCAGGCATCGTTCGATGGGGCTCATCCCCCGCTCAGCGGATGCGTCCTTCCACTCTGCGATCAGCAGTTTCTTATCCCCAACTCAGTCTCAGAGCCGGAGCCAGCTAGAAGCAGATCCTTTCAACCTATGTAGTGTGTGGTTATAGTTAATAAGCGCTGTGAATGAAACAAAAATGCATCGCTCACTTGGGAAGCAGACACCGAGCAAGGACCTGACGAGCTGTTGCCTTGCACGCCTCATCAGGTCCTGTAGCTGTCGTCGAATCGCTGGAGGAAGAAGAGGAGGCGTTCCTGCTGCACCCCTACGGAGACGACATTTGGGAAACCTCTCTACAAGTTCTGTAGTGGCGACTATATAATCTATCGTATTGATCTCGCCTGGCTTACCCCCCAATAATTTAAAGGCTATCTAATTAATTATCGATGTATTATCTAGCGAATACAACACTACAACTCGTATTTCTTGGCTAAATTTTCGTCGTTATTGCATTAAATCCAGTAAATGTCGTGGCGGTGATTGGGGTTCCGGTCCTAGTTATCCTCGACGATCCTCAGTCGTCGTTGCCGCCCCGGTCGTTGCGGTGCCATCGTGGTCGCAGTCATGCTCGTGTCATATCACCATGTAGTCACGTCATGCTGCTGTCATCGCTAGGGTCGTGGTCGCGTCATAGTCGCCGTCCGGGTCGTCATCATCGTGTCGTAGCCAAAGTAAGGTTCGTGTCGTGGTCGTGCTACGACGTGCTCGTGGTTGTGGTGGTCTTATGGACTCGGTTGCTGTGGTCGCCATTGTAGCCATGTCAGCGTGGCCATCGTCCCACGTCAAGGTGGTTGTGGTGATCACGGAAGTCACGGTCCCGGTGGTCTTCGTCCTGGTCCTGTCCTGATCCAAATTCTGGTCGTGGATTGTTCCCTGGTTGAAACAGCGCAGAGATGGCCACTTTCCATGCACACCTGCGACACACGATATTGGGATCATTCACATCACAATCCAGTCTGAAGTTGAGGTGGGCCCAGGATGGCCCCGTGTCGCGGTCATGGGGCGTGTGTCATGACTATCGTTGACGTTGGGGCCGCCCACAAGCTGAGATGATCGCAACGCAGCGCGTTCATCATTACAGTCGTCAATAGCCAACCTGAGGCCGAGGCGGGGTGGGGATGGCCGCAAGCGCCACGCATCAGTCATCCTCACTGTCGGCCAGCGGTCTGTGCGCATGGAGAGAGAGGAGTGAGGCCGCATGTATGCTGCTTCTTGTTGAGGAGACCGGTGGCAACCTGTATGGACGGAGAGAACTTATCGGGAAAAAAGAAAACAGTGTACTCACATTTTACCCTACTTCTCAGAACAACACCTTTATCCCTCCTGGGGATACCACGGATTGAGAGGTTAAGAATTGAGGCGCTGTTGAAGCCCGAGGAAAGGTGGCTATTCGGTGACGACGTTCATGAGGTGGGTTGATGAGAGTGGGGGAGCCGAAGTCGAACTGCTAGCCCGCGAAGAGCGAAGAGAGAGAAGACCCGCAGCGACGATGGCGGTGGGACTTCTCGGTATGCTCACCAGAGAAATAGGCCATCGATAGAGAGTGGTGCATCGAGCAAGACCACGGGCAGGTGTACGCTAGATGAGGAGCTACGCCACTTTGACAACTTAGTTGAAGGAGAATTGCTTTTACTGTATACACTGCCGTCGGCTCGGCTAGCTCACGCGGGCGCGGGCAGAAGGGATTCCTTGCACACGGTGGCAGTGGCGGTATCCTCGTATTCATGGGCGCTGGGGCTATTGAGGGCGACGAAAGAGATAATCGCAGCAGGCTCCCGCCGACCGCCGCGAAGAACAACGAGAGCCTGAGGACGTGCTGCTGGTAGTACGCGGTGATGACGATGTCGAATATAAGACACGACCTACCGTCTTTGTTTGGGGTAACTCCCCCATTTTGTCATCGCGCCCCTGGTTGGACTTGTCGAAATTAGTGGTGACTGCCTCCGACACTTTCGGTCAGACATCCCACCTTACATCATGACTGCACCCGCAGTCAGCATCCCTGACTCAACCTTTGTGGAACCTTGAATGGCTAACCAAGTCAAAACATCGGGCCAGTACTCCGGCATAATCAAATACTCCTTCAAGTTCGATTCCTGCCAAATCTGAACTTTGAACTTCGATTCAAGCCCTAAACATGTGGATTTCCCTACTTCCTTCGAACTCAAACTCGTGTCACTCCTGCTTCTAACGGACTATGCATGCTCCTGACCACGTGCCCCAGGAACTACGCTCACACGCAGGGCAGACTGCTCTGAGAGGGGAATATGGACACATGGGGACGCTGGGATGGTCGAAACGGTGTAAGACTCCTCCTCACCCTTCCCCGTTTCTTTTTCTCGTCATGGCCGGTTCATCATGTGATGTTTCTATGGCCAGTTCAGAGAGGCAAACAACGAATTTGCGTTCCTGCTGTTTTCCCCGTATGCCCACACCCTCTGCACGCTCCAATCATTCGTCTCCAGAAATGAGTTTGTCGTACTCCCGTGCTTGCTCTTCTCGATGGTGTCTCTGTCATGGAGGTGCCGTGCCCAGCTCCCTGCGCGGTGGCGCATATATTTCACCTGCCGCCCGAGACCTTGCTCGACACCGAGCTGGCGAGCAAGGAGATACCCGTGCCGTTGGGCAGCGAGGATTGGCTGGACAAGGCGGAAGTAATCGTGGTTCGCTGTGTCTGTGCCTCGCGTCTTCTGCCTTTCTCACTGTCATTTGTATACCCAGACTCCTCAATAACGTACCGACGGAACCTCACAGAAGCATCCTCCCCTTCGTATTACGTACCGCATACACCGCTTCTGGAGCGCTGCATCGACAGTGAAGGGCGTGACGGCGGACAATTCAGTACGCCTTCTCATTTCCTTGTCCTTTCCAGCGATTGGCTGGTTGATGAATTATTGGTTGAACTAGCTCGCGACGGTGAGGATTGCGTACGCGCGAGACTGCATTTCAGCGGTGCGAGGCATGTCAATCGAAAACTTATCCCGAGGTCCAACGAGCTATGCATGTGGTAGCCGCTCTTTACAGTCCCCGCCGCCGCCTGGACCCGTTGTGCCGACAACTGTCAGGGCATGATAGCGACTTCGTCGTTCGGGTGTTCCTCACAGACATACAGTACAGCAATAGAGTAACGGGCCTGTAGCATTTCTCGCATTCGTGGATTTGCCGTGGTGCATAATCATACAAGTTGTCGTATATGACCTATGAAGATTGCAACGATCAGCAAGGACCTGCATGACCGCAACGCAGAATGGGCTATCGACATTATGGAATCGATTTATTTACGGTAACATTTTTGGGGCATACCCGATTCTTAGTTGAAAGATAAGGCTGGTTTTCCGTGCAGTTATCTGTCAGCTCGGCGGAATTCTTAGAAGAGGGGTATGTACAGGTGTGTCTTGCGGACAGGATATTCTATACCACCGCGATTCCTGCCAATCTTCCTCCAATGACCGATTCATCACCTCCTGGCGCTTTTGCTTATGCTTCTGAGTCTCTTGATTCATACAGTACTTCGAGTGTTTCATTTACCCCGAGCTGCGCCCCCTCTCCTGCGCGTTTTGCTTCTCTGTCAGTCTGTTCGTTCCCTCTGATTCCATGCGTGGCTTACTGGCCACTGTACAGTTGGCGCATAGTTGGTGTGTCTCGTCTTTCCGAGTTGGTTCGCAATCCTGAGGGATTCTGCGTCTAGTAATTCTTGTCCTGGATTTGTAAGCCCCCACCACTAGATCGGCCAATATTCATGTACAGTACAGTATTGTGACGCGTAGTAATACAAATCATGACGGAAGACGACATCGGATCCTTATCCTCAAGTACCTGTAGAGTAGACCTGTAAACACTACAACGCACTCTCAGTTTGTGATGTGCTCTGACAGCAGTTCCATCATCTCGTCATGTCCGATTTCCTCCGCAACCTGGAATGCCGTCCTGCCCACATCATCCTCCGCCCCTATATCTGCGCCATGCTCGATCAACAGGCGTGCGACTGCAAGGTCCTTATCGGATGCCTCCCAGGTCTCCTTGAGTGAGGCCAGATGTAACGGGGTCGAGCCACGCTTATCCCGCGCGTTCATATCCACACCGTGGGCAAGCAATAGCCGAGCAACATCCGGGTGACCTTGTCTCGATGCATCGTGTAATGGAGTGAAGCCGTCTTTGTCCTGAGCTTTGGGGTCCACATTGTTCTGTAGTAGTATCCGAGCCGCATCGAGTTGTCCTCTATAAGCTGCATAATGTAGCGCATTCGAGCCGTCTTGCTCAAGCACATTCGCATCCGCACCATGGCTGAGAAGCCACTGCATAATTTCAAGGTCCCCCGAAGCCGATATGGCATGCAGTGGAGTATTTTCCCATCTGCCCCGAGGGTCCACGGTTGCGCCGTGTTGATAGAGTAATTGCGCAACATGGAAGTGTTTCCCCGCCAATGCTGCCACCAGTGGTGTCACATAATAGCCGCCACGGATGTTCACATCTTGTAGATGCTTGACAACAAGGTGCTCTGCCAGGTCATGAAGTCCACAGAGTGCGGCGTAATACAGAGGGGATGCGTTTGATGTCTCGGGAGGCAAGGGTGCAAACCGATAAAGAACAGAGTCGTTATGGGGTTCCGTGTCTATGTCGTGTAATCGCAACCAGGTCAAAAAATGTGGTTTGTCGGGGTTGAAAAGATGTTCCATCGCTTTGCATACGTGTGACGACACATTCTCGAACTGGGCATGGTCGACCCAGTGTCGAGCGGCATATCCAGCCAAAGGAAAGACGTCCACGACGGTGTCATCGATACTGTCATCGTCAGCGCGATCGTCCACTGGCAAGCGTAGCAGGACACCTAAGCAGGATTGTGCGAGGATCGTGTGCGCAGCCTCCATGGATATATAATACCGTGAGACATCTCCACTTGACTCAGCGAGGCGAGGCGAGGTCAGGAATTCCTTCACCGAGAAGTGCGAAAATTGCACGACTCGTGAATCACCAGTGTCGACGATGGCGATAAAACTGGAACATGCTGCTTGAAGAGCTTCTTCTTGGTCCTCCCACCGCCAGTCAGGGTTCAACTTCGGGATCCCATCAGCACCGTCAAAGTCAACCGCGAGGACCTCGGCGAGCTCCTCGACACCAAGTGGCCGGATGGACACTACCAGGCATTGCAGCAGACGATAAACGTCTTTTTGATTCGCCTTATCGACTTCCCTCAACACTCGCTGGTATGTTTCGTCGAGGGATTCTGGCAATTCGTTGAGGACACCCTCAACATTGCGTGCAAGACATCTTCGCAGCAGATCCAGCTGACACACAACCCATCGAAACCTAATAATCGTGTGAGAAAGTATCACGAATGTAAAATGACACACGTACATTCCATTGGCTCTCTCGGAGAGCGTCTTGACGACCAAGTCTTTAACATCCCGTCTCCATTTCTTCATCACTGGCTCCTTATCCGAATAAATCACAGAGTGGACGTAATTAGCGATATCTTGCTTCTGACCGTCTTCATCGTGGAGAGACACCTTGAAACATGACAATTGTCCAAGGACGACCCTGATATCATACTCTGGGCGACTCGTTACACAAACATGTAAGTTTGGAATCGAGAGATCGGCGAGCTCCTTCACAACCTCCAAGACCTTTTGACGGGAGGGTGGCACTCCAGGCACCTTCGAAGTGTTGGGGCTTTCATCGAGAGCATCGATGATAAGATAGATTGGGACTTGTCCCAGAACGGTAAGCATGTTCTTGAGGCATTGTAATAGCGTGCCCTCACTGGGCTGATTTGAACCATTATCGTGTGTGGAATACGCGTCGAAAAGGATTTTGGAGGCAGGATCAGACCGAGCGCAGAGCTGAACGAGGAAAGAAGATAGTAAAACACGGGCATCCTGCTTCGCCGCGTCCTTAAAGTCAAAGAAAAAATATGCTACGACGGCGTTGGAGATATCTTGCAGATCGTGGATGATCGTAGAGCTTGTCGGAAATATGAATTGCAAGGAATATGATCAGTGAAGTAGTGACGTACCTAAGGATACTTTTTCCCGAGCCGGCTATCAAAGACGAAGCATTAGCGATAGATAACGGCTGAAAGTGGAAGAAACGTACGTTTTCCATGAATCCATAAGAAGGATCTGGAGCCTGAATTTTTCCAAAGCTCGAAGGTACTACTTCGAGTGAACCACCCCGCAGTGCCATCGTGGTGTGCGAGGCGGGCAGTGTTATAGTTGACGGAGGGATCTGGCGGAGAAAGCCATTCTCGAAATTTCGCTCGTAACTGGTCTCCTGTAGTATTTTGAGATCCTAGCCAGCGATAGTCGGATGAAGAGATCACGAACGTTTAAGATCACCGAGATCGTTCCCTATCTGTTGAGTTGCTACCCTTGTTTCCCTTACACCTACGAACATGATCATTAAGGTCAGCGACCGAGACTAGCCGGAATGCGCCTTGCGCACCATCAACGACCTCTTCCATTCTGTTGTCGACCCTGTCGGTGACTTCCAGGATTTCCACAGTCGCCGTCAGCGCCTCGTCATTCGAGAGTTTTTCCAGCCGTTTCAGAGCATCTTCGATATCTGTCCTTCCCACCAGCTTCTTCACATATCTCTCTGGGAATGATCAGTCAAAGGACAAATCTGCCTAGGGGCCGACTCACTCGCCCATCGTTGTTTGATCTCTTTTGTCGCGATTGCAAGGATTCCGAGAATCTCTACCATGACTTTTATGATCAAGTTCTTCATCGCCTCAGTCAGTCGCACTTTGACATAGGTCTTGAGCCGTTCGAAAAAGGATTCGATACGCTCAAAGAGAGCGATGAGCGCATCTTGGCTCGCACCGACTTCCTTAGCCGCCTGAGATGCCCCAGGGTCAGAGTTGTCTGGACCAATCGAAGAAATTACGCACTATGAGAAAGACACCGATTCCAGAAAAAATAACTTTCGCGGGTGAGAACACCTGCGATGTGGGTGTTAGAGGGTAGATACTTGACGAAACAACGTCTGGATATGTACTAGGCCAACGCCTTCGCCGAATGCTGCAGAAAAGCCACACAGGACATGAACAGTGGCATTTAGCCACTGTTTCGTGCTCCCACTACCGCTCTGAGACTGAATGGATTTTTGCATGTTGTTAAGTATATCGAGAATAGCGCTAGGAGAGTCGCAGGCCTCCAGCTGGGCTGTGAGCTGATCTGTAAGAAGGTCGTTCTTCGTCTTCTTTTTATAGTTGTCCAGGGCAGCATCGAACATAGCCTGGAAATTGGCAGATGAGGTTGAAGGAGCCGGGAGAGGAATGTGAGACATAGAAGCAATGGGGAGGGGCTGGTCTGCACTGAAAGGATTTGTGAGTGATAGGGCCCGTGCGTACTGCCTCGTGTAGATACAAATAGTCCCACGAAGATATGCCAGATGACCAGATATAGATTATAGGCGCGCAATCCAAATGATAGCAGTCAACGCGATAGACATGAAAACATTAACCCAGAATGACGCCAGTCGAGATAAACGTGAATTCCGGAAGAAACGGTGCTAACTATTTAGATGAGGTTTAGTGGGATCGGCAGTGGCACATGCTGCTCTCAGTCTTAGAGTCTTAGGAGCACCCGCTCAGTGAGGATATCTTACCTTGATATACTAGAGATGGCAGTCCAGAACAGGGACATAGCTAATAAGTTCGTACGGGATCCATTGGTAATTATCTGAAGGTGGCTTGTGGGATCAACCCGAAGCGCCACTCGGCTGGTCGTCGCCAGCTCAGCTTGAGCCAGAGATCTAGATGGCTCATTTACCCGGAGACCCCGGGCCGTATCTCAGTGAATTTGAGGCCCGGCCCTGCCGCGCTTGTATTTGCCTCTGCCAGTGCCAGCGGTAATTCATCGGATAGACAATCCCTACTTCCGGTCCCGCACACGCTTCAGTCGCCAAAACGAACAGGGCCATTTCTATCCCAAGCCAGTGAGCACGGGCCACATGCAGGATACTGACACCGAATACATCCTGCTGCCATACCCAATGCCAGTGGGTGGACGTTGACAACTTGAACTGGGCAGATAGGCACGTGGGGAGATCCAGTGTGCTGGTGCTCACACTGGCAGTGCTGTAGTGAACGTTCCATATCTTTATCACTCTGTAGGTCCCTACATTACTGCCAATGAGGAAATGAACGGTGATTAGGTCGGTCAATGCGCACAGTTTCCCATGCGTTCTACTGAATTGGTTCTCGCAGTGCGGTTGTGCCAACTGACGATGTGTTCGTACTATCCGAGAATAGCGTGGGGCTTTATGGGGAGGTCACTCATGCACGACGAGACTGCTGCAGGTGAGAGTCAAGGTCTTTGCGGGTCCTTACGATTGATCCCAATCCCCTTATCAACTCCCTTCTGTCGACACTTTTATTAGGTGTGCAGTTCAACGTGGTCCTCACAATGCATCCACGCAATACAGCCCTTTCTTCTTATCCACTGTCCTCCTTGCCGACACCATTCCTTGCGGTATCTCATCAATGATCCTCGCAAATGAGTTCCTGCGGCTCTGAGGCTACATTTTCGACTTTCTTGTCTTTAAATACCATACCTCAAGCCTTATTTTTGCGGACCATGGCTTGACTTCTGGGGGAACCCTCCTCGGGAAGCGTGTCCGGGTCGAGTGTTTCGAGTGACGGAGGATTACCTCAAGCATGCGTCAGACCATAACACTGGTGGGCTGCTTGGTGTCGTCGATCGACTGGAGGAGAGGCACGAGGAGCGTATAAAAGAGCTTTGAGGCATACGGCGGCGCACGGTTGATGGATTGCGGTTGCCCTTTAAATTTGTCCGGCATGGGCTCATCAACGATGAGAGGGAGGTATACGTGATTGATAGCACACGGTAGGATCACTTTACAATCTCTACAGGGCACAAGCACCCATCTTCGCCGATGGTGGTTGAATGATCCCTTTTGGAACCGCAGTCCGATGACTCTACTTTATGGTGGACTCAGGCTCCCCACGACGCTCACCCTGGGCTCGCTCTTGCCACTGTTTGGGCTGCAGACCGTTGTTAGCGCATCGCGTATTCGCATGCGCCAGCTTTCTACCTTGCGGAGCGTCTCCCCCACAATGGCCTTAGCAAGGGGGAGCGTCTCGTGCAGTCATTTCTGGGTGCGTGGACAATGGTAGAAAACAGTGGTGGAGACGGCGGGGATTCGGGTGGACAAGAGTGGGTATGAGGACAGATTAAAAGATGAAAGGAGTGAAACGATTCAAAGACGAGGTGCGCATCTTCTTTCCAATTCTTCGATTCATATTCTCGTTCGCTGCCTACTTATCTGTCTCCAAAAGCTAGTGAAGAGGCGCGCAACAACTCACGAAGACTACTCGGATTCCTATTCCAGGCATCCACCTCCGCTTTCACTATCGCCATCACCTCTATGTAGTACCTCTTGTCCTCCCTCCAAATACGAACAACTCCAGCCGCTGTGAAGATGTCGTTGCCGGCATCTGCGCACATCTTCGACATGCTGGTACGCCAATCAAGGGATTCATCATCACGATCTCGGGCTAAACGCGTTGGACAGCGTACAATCGGCATCCGCCGCAGACGAAATGGCGCCGTCCCTGAAAGAGATGAAAGCCGTACGACCGAGGAAGATGTTCAACGCACCAGCAGATATTAGTTGGCGGCCTCCCCACATGAGCTCCACCGATGACTCTCTAATTGGTGCGAGTATTCAGTGGCCGCCGCGCCCGATCAATGTCCCGGCCACAGTTGGGGAGAAGCGAAAGAGGGAGGTCGAGAAGCAGACGAATGAGGGCGTGTAGTTGAGCCCGCAGGCATCGTTCGATGGGGCTCATCCCCCGCTCAGCGGATGCGTCCTTCCACTCTGCGATCAGCAGTTTCTTATCCCCAACTCAGTCTCAGAGCCAGTGCAAGCTAGAAGCAGATCCTTTCAACAACCTATGTAGTGTGGGGTTGTGGTTAATACTAGTAAGCGCCGTGAATGAAACAAAAATGCATCGCTCACTTGGGAAACAGACGCCGAGCAAGGACCTGACGAGCCGTTGCCTTGCACCCCTCATCAGGTCCCTGTAGCTGTCGTCGAATCTCTGGAGGAAGAAGACTACGGAGGCGACATTTGGGAAATTATATAATCTATCGAATATTGATCTCGCCTGGCTTACCCCCCAATAATTTAAAGGCAATCAATCTAGTCAATTATCGATGTATTATGCGAATACAACAGTACTACAACTCGTACATCTTGGCTAAATTTTCGTCGTTATTGTACAAATTCAGTAAATGTCGTGGCGGTGATTGGGGTTGCGGTCCTAGTTATCCTCGACGATCCTCAGTCGTCGTTGCCGCCCTGATCGTTGTGGTCCCAGCGTGGTCGCAGTCGTGGTCGCGTCATGGTCACCATGTAGTCACGTCATGCTGCTGTCATCGCTAGGGTCGTGGTCGCGTCATGGTCGCCGTCCGGGTCGTCATCATCGTGTCGTAGCCAAAGTAAGGTTCGTGTCGTGGTCGTGTTAGGACGTGCTCGTGGTTGTGGTGATCTTATGGACCCGGTTGCTGTGGTCGCCATTGTAGCCATGTCGGCGTGGCTATCGTCCCACGTCAAGGTGGCTGTGGTGATCACGGAGGTCACGGTCCCGGTAGTCTTCGTCCTGGTCTGGTCCTGATCCAAATTCTGGTCGTGGATTGTTCCCTGGTTGAAACAGCGCAGAGATGGCCACTTTCCATGCACACCTGCGACACACGATATTGGGATCATTCACATCACAATCCAGTCTGAAGTTGAGGTGGGCCCAGGATGGCCCCGTGTCGCGGTCATGGGGCGTGTGTCATGACTATCGTTGACGTTGGGGCCGCCCACAAGCTGAGATGATCGCAACGCAGCGCGTTCATCATCACAGTCGTCAATGGCCAACCTGAGGCCGAGGCGGGGTGGGGATGGCCGCAAGCGCCACGCATCAGTCATCCTCACTGTCGGCCAGTGGTCTGTGCGCATGGAGAGAGAGGAGTGAGGCCGCATGTATGCTGCTTCTTGTTGAGGAGACCGGTGGCAACCTGTATGGACGGAGAGAACTTATCGGGAAAAAAGAAAACAGTGTACTCACATTTTACCCTACTTCTCAGAACAACACCTTTATCCCTCCTGGGGATACCACGGATTGAGAGGTTAAGAATCGAGGCGCTGTTGAAGCCCGAGGAAAGGTGGCTATTCGGTGACGACGTTCATGAGGTGGGTTGATGAGAGTGGGGGAGCCGAAGTCGAACTGCTAGCCCGCGAAGAGCGAAGAGAGAGAAGACCCGCAGCGACGATGGCGGTGGGACTTCTCGGTATGCTCACCAGAGAAATAGGCCATCGATAGAGAGTGGTGCATCGAGCAAGACCACGGGCAGGTGTACGCTAGATGAGGAGCTACGCCACTTTGACAACTTAGTTGAAGGAGAATTGCTTTTACTGTATACACTGCCGTCGGCTCGGCTAGCTCATGGGCGAGGCACGGGCAGAAGGGATTCCTTGCACACGGTGGCAGTGGCGGTATCCTCGTATTCATGGGCGCTGGGGCTATTGAAGGCGGCGAAAGGGGTGAGGACGGAGGGGAGATAATCGGAGCAGGCCCTCGCCGACTGCCGCGAAGAACAACGAGAGCCTGAGGACGTAGTGCTAGTAGTCCGCAGTGATGACGAAGTCGAATATAAGACACGACCTACCGTCCTTGTTTGGGGTAACTCCCCCATTTTGTCATCGCGCCCCTGGTTGGACTTGTCGAAATCTGAGTGGTGGTGGCTGCCTCACCTTGCATCATGACCGCACCCGCATTCAGCATCCCTGACTCAACCTTTGTCGGGAATGTGCGCTCACTGGCACAGAACTTTGAATGGCCAACCAAGTCAAAACATCGGGCCGGTACTCCGGCATAATCAAGCTCGATTCCTGCCAAATCCGAAATTTGAACTTCGATCCAAGCCCTAAACATGTGGATTTCCTTCCAACTACGCTCACATGCAGGACAGACTGCTCTAAGCGGGGAATATGGACACATGGGCACGCTGGGATGGTCGAAATGGTGGTAGCCTCCTCCTCACCCTTCACCATTTCTTTCTTCGTCACGGCCGATTCATCATGTGATGAGTTTCTTTGGACAGTTCAGAGAGGCAAACAAGGCAGTTGCGTTCCTGCTGTTTTCTCCGCATGTCCACACCATCTGCATGCTCCAATCATTCGTCTCCAGAAATGAGCTTGTCGTACTCCCGTGCTTGCTCTTCTCGATGGTGTCTCTCTCATGGAGGTGCCGTGCCCAGCTCCCTGCGCGGTGGCGCATATATTTCGCCTGCCGCCCGAGACCTTGCTCGACACCGAGCTGGCGAGCAAGGAGATACCCGTGCCGTTGGGGAGCGAGGATTGGCTGGACAAGGCAGAAGTAATCGTGGTTCGTTGTGTCTGTGCCTCGCGTTTTCTGCCTTTCTCATTGTCATTTGTATACCCAGACTCCTCAATAATGTACCGACGGAACCTCACAGAAGCATCCTCCCCTTCGTATTACGTACCGCATACACCGCATCTGGAGCGCTGCATCGACAGTGAAAGGCGTGACGGCGGACAATTCAGGACGCCTTCTCATTTCCTTATCCTTTCCAGCGGTTGACTGGTTGATGAATTATTGGTTGAACTAGCTTGGGACAGTGAGGATTGCGTACGCGCGAGACTGCATTTCAGCGGTGTGAGGCATGTCAATCGAAAACTTATGCCGAGGTCCAACGAGCTATGCATGTGGTAGCCGCTCTTTGCAGCCACCGCCGCTACCTGGACCCGTTGGCCGACAACTATCAGTGGATGATAGCGACTTTGTCGTTGGGCTGTTCCTCATAGACATACAGTTCGGCAATAGAGTAACGAGCCTGTAGCATTTCTCACATTCGTGGGTATCATACAAGTGACCGTATATGACCTAAGAAGATTGCAACGATCAGCGAGGACCTGCATGACCGCAACGCAGAATGGGCTATCGACATTATGGAATCAATTTATTTACGGTAACATTTTTGCATTTTTGGGGTATGCCCGACTCTTAGTTGAAAGATAAGGCTACTATCATGACACCTAACATCGACCGGGCCCCTCTTTCGACCACTTCAAATATCTTCATCAAAGTGGGCCCAATTGAGCTCAAACTTTGTATATATGCTCTAGTAGACGTTCTTATCACAATAGTGGTCTTTTTTCTGTATAAAGTTGCGAGGAAAACGAGATCGAAAGAAGGGCCTCTGTCACACGGGTGATGAATGCCGTGTCGGAGCTTTAACCGGCAAACGAGAGCACACAACGCATCTGCATCGCGAACAGGCCGTGCTGAGTTTGAATTCAAGCCTTTTTTGGACTGTGACAGGGTGTGACCGGTCGAAAGAGGGGCCCATCACTAAAAAAATGAAGTTCTGATGAGGCCTCATGCGGCAGTATGAGTGATTGTGCGCAATATAAGTTGATGTGAGATCGTAGGATTTCATGAGAGTTACAATGCCTTCTGAGTGATCCCCAACCCGGCAATCCGCATATCAATGATATCATCTACACGAGTTGAAATAACCTTACTGGCCAAGCATGAATTCACCATATTTGTACATCCACACCATAAGCAAGACGGGAGATGTGTTGAACTCATGAGCCTTATATAAGGTCCTATGTTGTGGCGTTGTCGCTTGTGAGGTGTTATCAGTCAGCTATTCAAATCACAATTTCATATTAGGAATATTTTTGTCGTATGCAAGTGCCAAGCCCACCGTGCACAGTACAAGTTGATACGAGATTGTATTAGGGGTACAATGCCTCCTGAGCGAGCCCCAACTGATTGAATTTGGCAATCCGTACATCACTTCATGAGTTAAAATAATCTTATTGTCCGAGCATGAGCATCATATTCATATACTATCCACATTGTAAGCGAGACAGGAGCTGCATTGAACTCACAAGCCTTATATGAGGCT
>QLOS01003424.1:0-51653 GCA_003313725.1 Russula sp. MG48 | reverse complement strand
TGAGGTAGCTTCCTCCAATTCGGATCTCCGCACAGCTTGGGAAGCCAGGCTCAATACATAGCTGCCGAGCGTTCTGAAGTTTGGGTGAATATCGGCTATCGTCTTTCCGCGTTTGGCTTCCTCGCTTGTGACAAGCCTAGCGTTGAGGGAAACTTTGGCTTCAAAGACCAATGGATGGCTTTAGAATGGGTTCATGACAACATTATTGCATTCGGTGGTAAGACAGATGGGCAACAGGCACATCGAACACTTATTTCGCCTTGGCTTATCTCAACAGGTGATCCAGGAAATATTCAACTCACAGGTTTATCAGCAGGTGGGTCTTGCATTCTTGGCATTGGCACAGAACCCATCTGAGCACAGCCTTGAGATTCTAGGCGCCCACTCGGTGCATCAGCTATTGCATCACGCTTCGAGGCTGCCACCTGGAGTCAAGGCGCCATTCACGTCTGCAATTTTGCAGTCGAATGCTATCATGTAAGGTGTACATCCCACCTCAAGATATGTTAGGAGACTTGAGTTGCTTGCTCCAGGACGAATCCAAAAACACCGGAACAACTACGTCCTCAATTTGTGGCACTGTCCCGTGCCCTGGGATTGGATCCAGACGCCGCCGATACGCTCACCATCCTACGCGATCCTACGAAGACGAGCTGGAAATCTATTACTGAGCTTATCGACAGCGAGACGTTGGGGGCGCATGGAACATTCAGGGGATGTTTAGACGGGGATTGGCTATCAAACATGCCGGATCCCATGACTTGGCAGCGTACCGGAGGTCTGGCCCATGGACTTCTCGAACATGGAGTACACAGCGTCGTCATTGGGGATCTTTCTGAAGAGTGGTACCTCTACTCTATTGCCCACCCAATCAAGCAGAAGCAAGACATCCAAGAGAATCTCAAAAGATACTTTCCAGTGGATATTATCCAGGGGATGATCGAACTTTACAAGAATCCTCCCGACGACGCTGAAGCTAAGGAATTCGAGAAGTTGTTCGGCGTAATTCTCAGTGCGGCTCAGGTGCATTTGCCGGTTCGGCTCCTACATAGAGATCTCCTACAAGGAGGTTATCCGGTACTCAGATATACAATCGAGTGGACGCCGGAGCAGGCAAGGCCAAACGGTAAGTGAACCCAGACAGTGGCGTAGCGGGCTCCTGATACACTAATCCGTAGGTCACGTGACACATGGCACGGACAGGGCATTGTGGGCATTCCGTATTCCTGAACTGACCACCCCTCAGGTGGAGGTTGCCCGTGCCTGGCTCAATGCCATTGACCAGGCAATTCAAGAGCTAGAACTTCGACACCCTAACAAACGTGGTTTGAAAGAAGTGCTGACATTGCAAGCTGACAAGCAGGTCAAGTGGACGGTTGATGAGAACTGGGAGGACGCTATGAAGATGAGGAAGTTGCTTCCTGGAGAACTTTGAATGTTGGGGAATTATTTCAAGTCATTGATTATTACTTGACGACGGGGCGACTCTCATTACATGTACTAATCTGCATAGGGCTCCTCCTTTAGAGATGACCCTCTACTCAAGTTTGGTACCGGTCCTTTGAACCACTTCCGCGCAGAGACAACCCATGAGAGGGCAGCATATATGAACACAGCCATGATGATGACGACCGCGTAGTCTGGAAAGCGAGGATTATGTATGGGTAGAAAGGGGGGAGAAATTTAAAACTCACTCATATTCTGCGGGTTCACATGTTGCGTGGTCGGGAAGATCAGCAAGACATCGATAAAGGATACCCATGCAACAGCAACTACTCCAATCGGGATAAACCACCTTCCAAGGGAAAATTTCCCAGGAATTAGCTTATCGCGCCCAGATGTGATACGGAGAAAGATGGGCGCGGCGTAAGATGTATAGAGCCCAATAACAGAGGCCCTATGGAGATCGTTGTCCGGGTTAGAATGGGATATATCAAATTGGATGATGAGAGATTAACCCTGCCAATGAAGTCAGAGCCGCATTACTGAACCCGAGGAGGCCGCATATAGCCGAGCCGAACATGACAAGCCAGACAGCGTTCACAGGAGTCTGAGTGTACGGGTTGATTTGCTTCCACCATCGCGACCCAGGGAGTGCATTATCGCGCGCGAATGCAAAGACAACGCGAGAGGCATCCACGCCTTGTGCTGCGCCCGTGACGAACTGCGGGATTTAAGCTTTCTACTCTGACTTCACTGACGAGATTCTCTTACCTGTACGACAATAATGCAGCTCCATATTGCAAGCATCCCACGCTTCCCAAGGACATTGAGAAATAGTTGGCCCATGGGCAGCGGGAGAGCGGTGGTGAGGAGATCTGGAACTGACGTAGTTGCAAACGAAGCAGCAATGTATATAAGCCAGCCAAAGAGCTGCGTCGCCCCTACGCCAACCATGATGGCGATAGGAGCTGCCCGGGCTGCTCCCGCTACCTCTTCGGAAACGTGCGCAGCCGAGTCGTCTGTCGTGGATCCCCGTCGCATAAGTTCGGTTGTCGGAAGCCAAGAATAACTCACATCCCGTTAACGTCCACATTGCCGAGGTGAAGGCTAGGAAGAATGCCCAACCATCTTCTCATGGTAAGATTATGAAAAGAGGGATAAACAACAAGGCTCACTGTTGGTCCATCCGGTGTTATTTTCAAACAGAGTGAATGCGTCATGCGCTGAGACCCTCTGATCCCCTGAGCGGACAAACAGGAGAATAATAACTGCGATGGTCGTTCCAACTGCAACAACGAATTGGACAATTTTTTCGTGAGAATGAAAGGTTGGGCGCACCATTAACGATCACATAAAGTAGGTTCAACCTCGCCAGGATACGAGTCGCAGCGGAGCAGACGACACCGTGAGACACTAAGATAGCCACGAGAATTCCGTATGTCGCTCCGGCGCTGAGAACAGTGGCCCCATCGGAGTTTACGGTAATCGCGGTAGTGATCATTTGTGCACTGAGTGCGAAGCGAATTGGAAACGAGACCGCCTAAAGAAAGAATAGGACTGACCAGGTGTAGTCGATAGAGCAGACGAGAGCGACTTGGCCAGTCACATTCGCCCAACCCGTCACCCAACTAGCTAACGGGGCGTACTTTGGCGGTGCCAGCTTGGCGGAGAAATAGTAAAGCCCAGCGCTTGTCCTTTCGCGGGGTTCGGATATCGAAATAGCGAATTCGAGGACCACTTACGGCATCGCGGAAGTCATTTCGGCAAGAGATGCCGCTATGCACAAAACGAACGGGCAAGGAACCAACCAGCCCCAGACCATTCCAACGTGACCACCTATCAAGTCGAGGAATATTAGGGCATCCCCGCGCCTTTCTGCCAAAAAAAAGTACTACCTGCTGCTAGTGGGAACGAAAATGTTGCAGACACTGAGGCGATAATGCCCATGATGGAAAAGGCGAATGCCACCGTTTCTATAAGCTGCGCTGCATCAGTATCAAGCGACCACACGTCGTAGGACCAGACTCACAGAGAACTCCCGCCTGAACTCGCTCTTGTAGCCTAGGTTTGCGAGCAAAATATCGTCTCCGCGCCGGGGATCGTCTAATCCCTTATAGTCATGACGCACCAAGGTGACATCATTCGATATGGTAGGCTTCTCTTCGTCCGCGGACATGATGTATAGTGGGGACAGAGAAGGTGGGTTATGGGCGTAACCGTGGAAATCGCAGGACTAGGAAAGACTGGATGTGCCAGTTTAAATCAAATCTGAAGAACGCCTTTCCCACACAGGGAGCAATCGTCTGCATCCATCGATCAGGAACGTCGTTATGGAATGCTACAGAACATACTGTACAGAGGGCCTATGGTAGGAAGCGCCTGCTTTTTCCCTGGTGAAGGTGAGACCAAGATAAGGTCCGTGGCGCAGAAGAGAGCCGTGTCTGCCGACAGCACCAGAGGCGCCTAGTCTAAAAAAGGAACACAGAAATCAGGCAGAAAGACGACCATTCGGACATTTACGGATTGGCTGTGGGAATGAAGCTGAGGTTTGATATAGTAATTACGAAACGTCTTGTAATAAAGGCCCCGGAATGGAGCATGTGAGTCGCTGACTGGACCCCCTGTGGGGGTGGGTGATTTGTTGCGTTGCCGTGTGAAGAGATAAGTGAAGAGATAAGGGGCCGGTCAGGCGCCAGTCGTGGTGAATCAACGCGCCAAGCAGACGCCAGAGAGAAAACATGTCCGAAGGAGGAAAGGCTGGTTTCGATATTTCAAATGTCGCATCTACGTATCAGACTGTCAATGAGTGTAAGCAAGCAGATCCCCAAGTCGGCGTCCAGGCTTTATTCACAGCGTGCAGTGACACAGTTCCGGGCTCTCGACAGATCGCGTCAAACATATCTAGACACTGTAGGCATTTTACAAGTAATCCAATTCAATCGGCAAATTCCTGAAATATGATTGGTCAGAATTGAATTGGATCACATTGTAAAATTCCCGCTGTGAGATCTGTTGGAGACGGTAAATGAGGTGGTGAACGAGAACTGTTCAGGAAATCTGTGTGTTCAGCCCCCGCCTCTAGAATTGGAGGAACGGTAACCTTAACACACTACAAAGACCCCGAGAGACAGGCCAGCTTCGTGAACGCTGTTTTAGAAAACTTGCAAGCTGACATCGCATTGCAAGTTACACCGTTGCCATGCCATCGTCGAGTCTGTTTCTCGGAGTCGGAGGGAGCCGAATTCTACCAGCGCTAGCCAGAGTGTGTCAATAACGAAATTTGCATGCTGCTACCGTAAAACCACGAGGAAAGAAAGTACCTGGTTGGAGTATATTGTCCCAGGGATACCCTACCCATAAGTTACCAGTACTCAGTTCACAGCATCGCGACGATCGCAACTGATCGAGCACGGTCAGTACGGTCCGGCTCCCGATGCTTAGCACAGGAAAACCTCGCCGCTTACACGCTCAGACGACAGGCTCAGAGATCCTGCTTCCAAACGTATTCTTATGGGCTATTTGTTTCTCTAGGAATACGTGTTAGGATGTGTCCGACAGACCGGCAAAGATAAGATATGATAAGATAAATTTATTATGTAATGCGTAGGATTGCTCTTAAGGAGCACGCCCTCATATAGGGGCGAATGATATTGTCTGGTCCCGTCCTATATATTCCTTGCCCCCGTATCCTCTATATCACTAGAATACGTCGTCGCTGGGTGAAAGTGAGACAGCGGCTCCGTGATGCCTCCGGGCCTGCGGCCCGGGACTCGGACTACCGCGGCACCCGGCCCGGTTTGTCAACACTCCGTGAATTGAATGAACGACTCGGAACGGTGACAGTATCAACCTAACAGGATACGGGGGGCCTTTCAGAGAGAAAATGGCCTTTCATCTCTTCAGTGGCTTCGGGGCCGCTAGATTACCATTCCGTGCGGGTCCTTCCATCCGCACCTACGTTTCGGTGGGAGGCAGGTTGAACGCTCTTCCCAGACCCTCTCCAGCCAACAAAACAACGCTGGCAGCGCAAGTCAGTCGAGCCAACGCCACGAAGGGCAACCCCGAGATAGTAGACAGCTACCCGACCACCGCAAGCGAGATCGAGGCTGACATCACTACCCAGAGTGAGATCATTAACAACGCACCTGCAGAGGGCATTCCCTCGTCCGGCGCGTTAAGTCTACCCCCGCTTCTTGATGCCCCTCCTACTGGCGGTACCATGGACTGGTCACGCAGCTACCATGGACTATCAACCCAGCCATTTCTCCCAGAGGTGGCTGAAATACTTCAGGCTGCGATCGACCCTTTGGATATCGAAGTTAAACCTGGTCCGTGTCTTGAGAGGATGTCGTGACTTCTGCTTTTGCTAATGAAACATCAACTTTAAGATGGCATGATCTATCTTCCAGAAATCAAGTACCGCAGAATTTTGAACAAGGCTTTCGGTCCGGGTGGTTGGGGCCTGGCTCCTCGCAGCGAAACCAACGTGGGTCCGAAAATAGTCAGCAGGGAGTATGCCCTGGTTTGCCTTGGGCGGTAAGCGAAGTCACCTTTCAAAGATACCAAACTGTACCTTGGTTTTTCAGGCTTGTTGCCATCGCCCGCGGTGAACAAGAGTATTTCGACCACTCTGGAATTCCGACAGCCACTGAGGCGTGCAAGAGCAATGCTCTGATGCGTTGCTGCAAAGACCTTGGGGTTGCTAGTGAGCTATGGGACCCACGATTCATTCGCGAATTCAAAAAGGAGTATTGCGTGGAGATATTTGCGGAGCATGTCCCCACCAAGAAAAAGTAAGCCTTCATATGATGACTATATCTCCTTCTAACATCTACTCAACAAGACGCAAGCTTTGGCGTCGTAAGGACCAACCGAAGTTCGAGTATCCCTTCAAGGAATAGACGCAGTGCCTCTATCCTCTGTCCCTCATTTATACCTCATTTCTCAACTACTCACGATAAATGCTATCATCTCAGTCGGGACACTGTTAAGCTCAAAGCCGCTTATAAACTTGTCGAAATACAGGGTAGTGAACAATCCGTAATACGACATGATTTTCTGTGTTTGGTGCCAAGCATGTGCTCACCCGAGTTGCTACTTCTTGCCTTTCCCCCTCTTTCCTTTCACTGGCGTAGCGACACTGGTCGCAGGCGCGACAGCAGTACTTGTACCAGATGCTGTCGATTCAACTGCACCTGGCGGGGGTGCGGGGTTGGTTTTAGTGGTTCCCGGCTTCCTTCCACGGTGAACGAAATTCATGATGAGGCTGCCAAGGAGACCAGTCAAGATGTAGAGTGCCCATCGAGGAACAACACGGATGATGTTGTAGTACTTAGTCATGACAATAGCTTGCCATTCCATCACGAACTCCCTGCAGTGACACTATTTCATATATCCGGAACGCACAACAGGCCAGAAGAAACGCACCTGTTGCCACCGGGGGCGAAGCTGGTTTGCCATGGAGGTGTGTGTTCCCACATCCCAGACTTAAGGAATTCGCGAAGCAGTTCAGGTCTCAGTCGGATCTGGCTGGCGCGCCAAAAGCGGAGGGTGTTCCCTCGATCGGACACGGCGACCATTACAGGTACACTGCGCGAAAGTCAGAGTCAGCAGGGGGGAATGAACAACGCGACACACTTCCAGATAGCCCATTTAGTGGTTATATAGGTCACATTCATGTAGTCGATGCGACCCCAACGAACATGGTGCAAGTCGTTTTCGATTAGTGTGGTGTTGTAAGCCTCGTCGAACTGCTTATCTGCATACAAGGATATGCTAGAGCTCTGAGAGGATGCGGCCGTGCTGAGAGACGACGGCGGGTCAGCCAATAGCCTCGCCCGTAGGTATGACGTCTTACATGATAAGAAACCATACGCGATTTTTAGCCTCTTCCTCTGTGAGTGCTTCGTTCGCGATGACGTCGTCGTAGTTCTCGTCGGTGATCAGGGGAATGCGCCTATCCCATATTTCTAAGTTAGCCTGGGCAGCTTCCAAGCGTTCTGTGATATTGATGCCCAAGCGATTGAAGAGCTGGGCAACAAGCCCCGTAGACAAACTGAAGCCGGACTCGCCCTGACGTGGTGAGGGTAAAGGCGTGGTGTTTGTCTCGAAAGACGAAGCCGATGGGACATCGGTAGGGACGGTCTGGCCGGGAGTCCAACCATTAGAGAAATACTGCGCGCTAGAGGGAGCGACAAATGCGAGGGCAGCGACTGCGAGAGCGTTCAACCTCATGATGGTAGGTGGTCGTCAACGTCAAACAATAACAATCGTTCTTTGTGGTTGCGCCTACGTGGTGTTCTTTGCCGAAAGAGTTCACATATATCAGGCGTTGCGAACGAATGCTGAGCGAGTCGCCAAAACGCTGGCTTTATCTAGTTGAAACTACACTACACATACACTACGCTACACGTCACTGCACAGCACATTTTTGCGTAACTACTGAGCATCCCATGCAATTTTCTCCACTCGTCTAAACAATAACATTATGTTCTGCTTACGCCGGCCGACGTCACTCGGCCTTGTCCTTATCATTTCCGCCCTTTTCCTTCCGTTTGTATTGACTGCCCCTACAGATGGTACGCGTTCCCCCCCCTTTTATCGAAAGCCTCTGACACGCTCGTCTCGTCAATCTAGTCCCCTCCGCAGCGTCTTTCTACGTGCCCACCTTACCCGACCTTCACCAAGACCCACTTCATCCACTCCACATCTATGCCGGCCATCTAAATGCTGATCCCGGTGCGGCAAAACTGCCGAACACCACCGTCACGGCGCATCTCTATTTTGTACTCATTAAAGCTCGCCGGATTGCAGACAGGGAGAGGATCGTCTTTTGGTTCAACGTGAGCATTACATATAATGCCAGGCGCTCACAGTCATCCATGCGTTCCACACAGGGAGGCCCCGGATGTTCGTCCTTTGACGGTCTCATGTTGGAGATCGGACCCTGGCGTGTAGACGGAAATGGTGGTTTAAAAGTGGTGGAAGGCGGTTGGGAAGAGTACACCACCATTGTTTACAGTGAGTACTAGCTTTTAGATATGTGCAGCGTATCATATCCTTTGCATGTAGTTGATCAACCTGCCGGCACTGGGTTCTCGTATACGAGTACAGATCGCTATGCACACGGTTTGACGGAGGTTTGTGTCATTTCGCGTACCTTCCTGCCTCTTCCTGACACATTTTCCAGGCCACCGATCAGTTCATGGAATTTCTGCGTAATTTTTATTCCGTGTTTCCAGAATACAGAACAATGGATGTGGGTTTGTCTACCCATCGTTCTGGCAACAAAGCTTACCCGCACTGCATAGACCTACATAACGGGCGAGAGTTTTGCTGGGCAATACATTCCTTATTTTTGTGAGTCCGTATTTTCAAGACATACAGAGGGGATCCTAAGTATATTTAGCGGAGGCGGTCTTGAACTCTACTCTCGGTGTTCCTCTTCGTGGATCGGCTATTGGGAACGGCTGGATTGATGCAAGACGGCAATACCCCTCATATTCCGACTATGCTGTGAAGCATGGCTTAGTAGAACCGGGCACTGAGGTAAGGCTACCAACATAGGGGGAATCGATTCGAGCTTCATCGCTTCTTTCCCAGCAATACGAAAAAGTGAAAACCGCCACTGACAAATGTGTTGCTCTCTTGGATGAGTTGAAAGGGGAACCCATACACGTTGAGCCCTGCGAAGTCCCGATGCAATTGATCGCCAACGGGCTCGGCGATGCAGAGTACGTCTTTGTGCAATACGCCCGCTATCCCGTGTCAACAGTTTTGGCAGCGAGAAGGCAGGCCTATGTCTCAACATTTACGACGTTCGTCTGAAAGACGAAATACCAGCGTGTGGCATGAATTGGCCAATCGATCTTAAGAACGTTACCTCGTATCTCCGAGTACGCTCGTTAGCATCACACCTGATACTAGAATGCTCACCCAATCAAACAGCGACCTGATGTCATAGGTGCTCTCCATGCAGAGGCCAAATCGGAGGCTTGGGTTGAATGCCAAGTACGGGTTCATCGCCAGCTAGATCTTAAAGTTTCTGAGTCTTCGGTCACGGTGTTACCGCGTATATTGGAAAAAATCCCCGTATTGCTCTTCGCTGGAGACCAAGACCTGATCTGCAATTACGTGGGACAAGAAAGCCTCATCCAATCTTTGACATGGAATGGAGGCACAGGACTGGGAGTGCGCGTGGGATTATTTATTGTCATGAATGCAAAATTAATTGTCTTTGGCAGAAAGTCGAGACCCAGACTTGGACCGTTGGCGACACGCCCGCCGGGACATGGGTTTCCTCACGCAATCTGACATATGTGAAGGTAGCATCCATCAGGGTCTCGTTGACTGGCGCTAAGTGGATCCGTTACAGATCTTCAACGCATCACATATGGCTGGGTACGACCAACTACACGCAACGCACGACATGATATTACGATTCATGGGCATGAACTTCTCCGCAATCACTGATGGAACGGCACGTATCCCAAGCAGCGTGGGGAATGATATAAAACCTGCTTTCGTCGAGAGCAAGCCTGCCTCAGCCACACCCACCCTTCCTACGACGAAGACGCCGGAACAAGACAAGGCGATGTGGGAAGGTACGATCCAGTCTCTCTGGTACAAGAGCCAGTCTCACAGTAATACAGCCTATTACAACGCCGGGTCAGCTGCGATTGTTCTTGTACTGATAATTGCAGTCCTTGGTACAGTCTTCTGGTGCCGCATCCGCGGGCGGCGGCTACGCGGACTACCCATCACAAGGAACGAGGAAGAACATATCCCATTGACCCAAAATCTGCCCACAGTGGAGAATGGAGACTCGTTTGACTCGAGCGATTTCCCTATACGGAAAGGCAAAGAACGTGCGCAGGAGGTTGAGCCCACACGCCTTTTTGACGTTGGCGATTCAGATGAAGAGGGGGGTGACCGCAGTCAATAGAGTAGCTGTGCTTACGTGTGTTGTCAAGGCTCACATTAATGAACTCGAAAAAGTGTAGATATTCCTAGCAAGTATTTATTAATAAAGCAAGGACTATGTTTGCCATGTCATAGGGTAGTGGATATGTTTGCGTTATGGTTTCACTAAACCGTCAAGGCCACATAGTGACAAGATACAGCAAGTCTAGGAATATAACGCCGCACAACTGCTTAGCATCAAGCCCTCTGTCTCGTGTCGCGAATCAACACCTCGCGATGGATTCAGCGGCACGAGACAATGCTAAGAGCGAGCTAGAAGCAGCTGGGCTTCATCTCGTGAGCACCCCAAAGGGCACCTCGCTTCGCCGACCTGAAATGAGCGTCACCAGAAGATCTGACCTCTGTGCCGGAGGCTGACGTTTCGAAGGGTCGAGCGAACACTGGAAGAACACAGCAAAAATTTGGGGCGGCTTTTTATATTTACGCGTGGTCGGGACTTGAATTAGCTAGTGCCGCCGGTGCCACCGACGCGCCGCGCCCGTCCGAGGTCACAGTACACTGCATCTGCCAGGCCCAGCCAAGTGGACGACCGACGACCTGTGCGCCAACTGTGGGTGTTGCGAATGTCATACTACGCACCAAGACAGTCCCGGTTATCAGTGCGACCCAGGACACGAGAGTCTTTCTTTCCAGGAGGATCGGAATGGCATTGCGCGGATCCCCAGTCGTCATTTAGCCGCGACCTGCTCGAGAGCGTCCTGGCCATGGAAGATTGCTGCGAAGAGGTAAGGTGAGTTTCAGCTACTGACACCTGCCATAGGACTTATTTGTCCTCTCCCAGGCACACGAGGCGCAGCAGATCTTGAGGAACGGCACCTTTGACCTTCCCCGTATGGCGCGCGTTTTGGACAATCAGCGAGTAGGTCATTGACACTGCGCAGACGTCAGTCGACTTTTCCTGCTCAAGATGTTTGTCTCCTAGGTATTTCTGCTCGTAGACGAGGATACGGTGGAGAAGTACAAGGCTGACCTGAGCGATGAGATCGAGCCCCAAATTACTGAGCTGATATCACGCGCTGAGAAGGGCTTGAAGGCACTACAGAAGAAACGACTTCTCTTGCAAACAAAGGTTTGGCGTCATTCGAACTATGTTGTCTCGCTGCTAAGCTGGATTCAGGTCGACACAGCTCAATCGAGGCCACAATCGCGGTCTGCACCCGGCGGAGCAAACCGTCGCTTGCAGATGCTCGTAAAGCAGCGTGAACGACTGGAAGCACAGCTTCGCGAACTGGAATCCGAGATCTTGACGATGGCAAGTCCCAATCTGTCTACCAGGTGATTTTACACACTTATTGTACTGTCAAATAGGAAGCAGTCCAGAAACGGCGGTAGACACTGCGGACGGAATTATCTCCCCATGACTGTGTCACATCCACATGGTTGCATATCCCTTAATAATGAAAGGCAGGACAGATCAGACAATGGCCATATGATAATGATGAGATCCGTTGGTCCCATCTGCCGTTCTGGTTAAACTATTGTCCTGCTCGACTACGTTCCGGCCGGAGCATTGAATACGTCTCAAGGAATGGAATCGATGTGAGGACTGACTGGATTTTTATGGGTAGTAAACTGGGACAATATCCCCGGATCTATAATACCAATTCCTCTACCTGATATAAGCCCACGCCCATAGCAGCTCGCTCGTGCGCAAGTTTCCTGCGTCGTCTCCAATCTTCCAACTGTGCAGGCGGTCGCTGTTTCTCGGAAGACGCCTTTTCCTGCGCTTTAGCGAAAAGCTCCAGTGGTCCGTGAAGTGACTGAAGCTCGTCGATTATCTTAAGCTCAGATTGGAGATGTGAAGAAAGGCGCCGAAGAAGCGCGTGGGACCTGGTGTGTTGGAGCAGAGTCACGAATGTCGCATCTAGAATTGCTCTCAGAAAGGCCAAGACCTTTTGTAGTCATTATCAATAAAGGTATTCGACAATACTTTTTTCGGACGGACCTTATCGAGAGGAGGAATCTCTGCCTTTCTGGGACCGGGCTCTGCAGGAACCACGACTAAAGGTTCGTTCCCAGCTGTATTAGCATCTAGAATGAAGCCCGTTTCGTGTGATGATAGCTCCGCTAGCCAATCATCAAGTATTGTTAAGATTGGGACGATGCTTTCGGGATCATTCAGTTGTTCCCTCATCGTTAGGCGTAGAGCTGCGTCAGAAGTGGGATATGAGACGCAGGCGGCCAATATTGACGAAAATGTCGGCACGTTGGCGTCGGAACACTTTGGACCTATCTGCATGTCGAGTGCACCAGAAGTTCGGTTGTCCTTCTGAGCCGAGCGAAGCAGCTTGACTAGGTCGACTTCTGGTAGATCGAGAACATTTTTTAATGCCAACTCAGTTGCGTGCTAAGTATAGGCGGCTGAGTATACCATAACCCACCCATGACTAAGCTTGACTCACCCAGTCATTTCTTTCCGCGAATAGTCCAAGAAGGCTTCGTGATAGCATACCCGCGGACACTACACGATTGGCCAGGAGATAATGGATCGTTTTGGCAGGGTACAGGGTGAGGGCTGGCTTCGACGAAGATTGTATAACGATATCCAAGATTTCTCGGACAAATTCGTGACCGAATAAAGGGCCACCCTGCTCGACATCATGAAGTCAATGCTGACATATTCTGAGCGTGAACATACAAGTTGTGAATCAACAGTAGTTGTGGAACCTGAATGGTTCTCGAGCCATTCAAAAAATGCGGAATCAGCGGCTTCAGGACGGTTTTGCCGGATCGCCGACCGTAATTTGTCAAGTAGGTCGCGACGATCATGGTCGAGTGACGCATTCTGTGTGTGGTCGTTGGGCAGAGCGTTAGGCTTAGCGAGCCACCTAGCACTACTCGACGCACGGCCCATGGCGTTTGAGATCGTGGAGGTTGCCGGGGCCGTCAGTGGGACAACGAAGACAGCTGAGCATGATTGTGAAGACTTGTCTAGTAGTCCTGAAGAGACTGATAACAAGACTAGAGTATCTAAGGCAGGAACGAGATCCAAGGTGACGCCTTTTGATGTTAATAGATTGGCGGGGGTGGGAAAACGGTGTGATGCAAGGACAACTGAATAACGGAGGTCCCATAATAGCAGTACAAGGTCCTGTGATTGCATTACGCCGCCGCAAATAAGGACAAGAGAGGAGCTCAGAGAAAGGATCGACACAGCCCTTGTATCGTGGTGTAAAGCAGCAGCCTCGGAGGTGTTTTCGATGAATGATAAACCAGCAAGCCTTAAAGGTGAAGAGATCGGGAGTAGTGACAACGATCCGGGAGATGTGGAACCTAGCTCGAATGATCTCCAGTGACCGTCACTTTCTAAGCCAGAAGACATTCATATCCTGTAGGAACAAACGAGACGTAGAACTCACGAAGACAACTGATATAACCCGAAGTACTACATGACGCTTCGATAACCGTCTGAAAAAACATCAGCCGGTCCCCCGAAAAAAAAAAATTTCATTTCTCACTCCATCGACGATAACGGATTCATTCAAGGCAGTCGTGATCTCGTCCTCGTGGAGTAATAGGACGCACACTTGAATGACACCTCTTGAGGAATGCAATAGGACAAGGGTGCCCAACGGTGCGACCGGTTGGACGGGCAAGAACGTGGCAGAAACTCTCGGAAACATGTAAGACGCCAATAGAGGCGACTTGTTACGCGGCTTCCACTCTCCTTTTTTTGTAGCAAGGTCGATATCCATCACTGTTACGTCGCCGCCAGGGGAGAGCAAGACGACGCGATCGGAGAGGTCCTCCGGCGCATATATTCGTGATACTCTATGGGAAGCCTGGAATAGCGTTGGATTAGAGGACATTCGAAGGGAAGGGCCTCTGTCAGACGCACTATGATGGACGACTTCTTTTCTGGAGCTGTCCCGCTGCTCTCGAATGCCTGCGCTTCATCCCACATCCAAACTGTTCGACCATGGTCCTCCTTTCTCACACCGGAGGACTGTTCAATCGTGGAATATATCCTTCGAAATCTCGTCCCGTTCTCTCCTACGATGCGAGAGACAGAGGGACCGGCAAACGTCGTAGACGGACCAAGTGTATATGAGCCAGCTATATGTAGATCTGACACCTGAATAAAATTCGGAGTTCCCTATGTGTGCGGGCTAAGTAACAGGGAAGACTTTACGTTGAAAACGTGCACGCCATCCCCGTGCACAGTAACCGTAGCAAAACCCTCCTTTGCCTTTGAACCGCTCGGCCGTTCATGGGTCACATGTAAGCATTGACGTGGCGATGCCGTGGGATAATCTCGCAGAGTAATGTCATAGTTGGATAGTAAGAAAGGGTCACCGATGGTGGCGACCATCTATCAGCCCAGCCTTTGGTCAATTTAAGAACAAAATCTCAAAAACTCGGCGTTCTTGTACGATGACTTTCAGCCCGATATTAGGGTTAGGGCTTAGATACTACATTTATGCTCTCAGACGACGCATGGCTCGTATATTATCGAGAGAACAGTCTATTGCATCTGACGCTATCGAAATGTTGTCAGACCTTGCCCGGAGGATGGGATCTAGCTGCGCTAAGGTATGATGAACACGGTTGGTCTCATTGTTCCATGATTCGATTTCTGTGAGAAGGGATGTAATCCCCAACGACTCTTCGCACAGGCGAGCTAAAGCGAGATTAGGGATGCTATTTACAGACGAGAAAAGTGTCACTTGCCTTTGAGATTCTGCCCCTCTTCCAGTGGTGAATCTATTGGTGCTTGTGACAGGCGAGCAACAAACTGCGTCAGCTCAGACTGCAATTTGTACCATGACTTCTCGTGCTCTAAAAATCTATGAATGAATAGATCCAAGTGAGCACTCGGGCCTGCCTATACAATACACACATAAATTCGATGGGGATGATGCTGAGGCTGGACAAAAGGGCGTACTTTTGCAAGATCATCCAAGAAGACAACAAGGTTCTCCGCATTCCACCGAGTGGTGCTACTCCCTAGAGTGGTGTCGTTGGAGGTAGCTTCTGCGAGTGCAGAATGGCTATCCTGGGAAAGTTGGCGGTCGGTGAACAGGATAATTATAAGTTAACCAACCTGGGCGCCCTTTTGGACAATAGACAGACATCTTTGTAGATTTGATTGCATAAAGAGCCATGATTGAACTTGTGCTGCGACTTGAAGCATATCATGAGGTGGCTCTGTCGGTGTGATGCGGTCCTCAGCGAGGAGAGAGTGAACTGTTGGAGCGGTGCGTGCCCTAGCCTGGAGGAGATGGTGGATGGCCAGTAAGAGACGGGAGGGACCGCCATACCTCTACTTCCTGAGATTTGGACGCGGATGGATTCGGTTCACCCTGAGACGGTAGACTAGTGCCAGAGGTTGTTTTGCACACTAATGGAGCGCGAGATTGAAGGGCGATAGGTTTGGTGGTCGGGCGCGTCCGCTTAGATTGCGCAGAACTTGCGGCTCTCTGGGCAGTTGAGGCGGTGGGTTGGAGATACGAAGGGGTTTTCGCTAGTCGGAGTATTAGAAGGGAAACACATATATTAACTTTACTCACACGGAGGCCGAGAGTTTGAAGCCATTATTAGGCGAGCGACTTACGGGAAGTGCTCCAAGCGCGTGAGTGGCCGGTTACGGACATAACATGGCGACTGTCAGTGGTAGCTCGGTCCCAAAAGTGGCTTTGCTCAGCGTTCCGACCAAGGCCCTCAGCATGTCCTTCATTTCTCTCATCGTAAAGCCCCTGGCCTATCTTGGCCTCCCTTCCTACCTCCTTCACCGTCTCTCACAGTCATCCCCTCTCACTAGATATTACATCTGCAACTTTCTTTATCTTTGCAGCATCAGCTTTTGCTCTTCTCTGGGATTTTCTTCAGCGGTTCCCCTTTCCCTTATGGGCAGGCGATATGATGTCAACTACGTCGTCGCCCGTACCTTCTACGCTATCTTCAGCAGACTTTCTGGGGTACGGATCATAGTGGAAGGCGAGGAACATCTTCAAATGGGCCCATGTGTATTAATAGGAAATCACCAAAGTATGATTGATATTTTGTGTCTCGGCAGGTGCGTTGCAAGTCCTATCCGCCCCCTCCATGATCTGATTGATGGACAGCATGTTCCCGACGGGAACCCGAATAATGGTCAAAAAGTCACTCAAATATATACCACTCTTTGGTCTATTCCTGCAAGCCGGAGGCGCAGTGTTTATAGATCGCGGCAACAGTGCGGTCGCCGTGCAGTCACTCCAAGCCGCCGGAGAGGAACTGAAGAAGCGTCACACCTCGATTTGGGTTTTCCCAGAAGGAACACGTACCTCGCGCCCGTATCATGACATCCGACCGTTCAAGAAGGGTGCTTTTCACCTCGCTATCCAAGCTGGCCTCCCGATTATCCCCGTGGTAGCCGAGAATTACTGGAACATCTACCACAAGGGTGTCTTCAACCCTGGCACTTTCAGATTGAGAGGTGTGATGGCATCTTTATCCTTGCAGTGTCCCATTGAGTTGACGCTTTCCAATCGTCAGTGCTTCCGCCTATTTCAACGGACGGTATGACGGCTGCAGATGCTGGTGATCTCGCTGTTCGCATTCGCGAGCAGATGCTGCAGGCGTTACGCGAGATATCCGATCCGAATGCCCCACCACCACCGGCCACACCCTCTGAGACCTCACCTTTGTCGCAAGTGAAGAAAGGTATCCCAGTTGAGACGCCGTCGACCCTAAAGGCAACAACCCCAAATCCTTCCGTTGTCGATGTGGCAACACCACAGCCGCGGGATGTCCCCGAGGAGAGGCCAATGACACCACAGTCTGAAGTGATTTCCGAGGGGAGTGTCCGACGAAGCGAGAATGACACTGAGGAAGACGAGGGCATGGTTTTGGTAGGGCTACCTCGGTAAATGCATTACTAGTTGAATGGGACAATGAGGATATTGTCACATATCGAGCTCATTACTGGCACTTCTTATGTTCTTGATTTCCGGAAAAGTGACCTAGAATTGGTACCAATACCACTATTTTTTAGGGTTTTGGGGACTGTCTTGCTCAGGGACCCCCCCTTGCGTGCTCATCGGTCATTCCGGATTTCGGTCTGTCTGACCAGAGGCGTGACATTATTTTTTGATCGACGCAAGACATATACCAGTTCAGCCTCGCTTCGAGGCACCACCTAAAGTCGCCCTATCCGGGCTATTTCTCCTTCCGGAAAAAGGTGCGATTTTTATCAGGTTGCGTGTTCCGCATTGGCAAGTCCGACGGATGCAGTACAACAGTATCTTACCTTCCCAGGTATTTGAAAATCAAACTTTGACGGTCGGTCAAATTCAGGTGCTCCTTAAGTTGGATTTAACTCCACCCGCGCGTCGGCCTCGGCGCTAAAGTCTGCCAGCAAGAGTGGTAACTACCTCCCCACTCTTCAAGTATACTGTATCCGAAATGCATGGGCTGCGGAAATTTTTTGTCGAACGACGTACACTAGAAAAAGTCTAATCGGTTATGGAAGGGATATCGTCGCGCTCTCTTCGGAGCATGACACGGTGTCGACAAACTTGTGATCTCGAGTCTAGATGTGTCGGATCTTGATGCGAAGCCAGAACACTTTGTGGGGGTGTGCATGTCTCGGCACAGGGTATCCATTATCACGGGACGCGGGACAGTGGTGAGGCGTTTTACCCCACATGTCGTCAGTTTTCTGGTGCACACCACTGGAGTCTGGGGTGGGGTGCACCCCGACGTCGGTTTAGGAACTGGCACGTAATGTATAGGCCTCATTCAACCCTACAAGTTCCGCATCTGGGTGCGGATCTGTTCTATAAACCGATGAACATCAAATTCGATCCTTGTCCTACTCACTCATCTGACCGGCTTGGCATTTCTCGTGACCGACGTGAATAATAAGACGCATAAAGTTTATTTGCTGTTGTGATGAGAGTGTGCACCGCACATAGTAGTTGCTTAGGTGATGTGATGACATGGCTGGCAAATTTTACGCATTACAATTTACAAACGTGCGGAGAAGACACGGTAGAAACCGTCGGAAGGGTCCGGAAACAGCGAAGGTTTGTCTAGATAACGCTTGCCGTGGGTTCGGCGAATGGTAACGAGATGGAATGTGCGCCGGAGACGATCAGTGGATCTTCATGTGTGCGATATCATTGGTGGTTTAGCAGCTCGCCAGTAGTCCACGTTCGACGACTCGGTCCACGTTTATGATACAATGGTACAATACACGTAAGTTGCGTCTGCCTCGCATCGCACCACTTCCCTGCCTGGAAACTCCTTGGCCCTGGCTGAAGCCGGATACAATGCCCCACGCTGAACCGTGTGGTATAAATCCATCACCTCTTTACTCTCTTAGATAACCCCTCGTCACCTACTCTTATTTTTTATTTCGCCTCCATTAAATCAGTAGACATACCTCTGCTTTCTCGCCTTCTCGTGACATATCATGTCTTTGAAGAGCAACGTTCGTGTATTGCCCGGTAACGCCGTCTCTATACCTTCGTGCCCCGATGTGAACTGATGATGTTTATTCCATGCTAGAGTGTTGGGGTCACCGCGGTGTATGCCATGGCCGTGTCCCCAGTATTATTCTTCTAACAAATGCCCACACAGGCTTCTGCAGCGTATCCAGAGAATACACTAGCTAGTTTTGAAGCAGCTATCCGCGATGGCGCCGAAGGGATTGAGAGCGGTATTTGATGCCGTAGCTATGCCGTCTGTGTCCCGTAACCACTTCGGCAGACGTCCACGTCTCTCGTGATGAGGTCCTTGTCATGTTCCACGATCCTAGTGAGTGCTGACCACGAGAACACTCCACTTTCTCGATCTGAGATTCCCCCCTATGGCAGGCCTAGAACGGACAACAGATTCCAAGGGTATGCTAATTGTTCTTCAACAAAACCGTGCTCTTGACGCTTGAGAATCTCTACTATAGGACTTATCCGGGAGAGGAATTGGTATGGAACGGATGGTATGGAACACGTTCGGACCATCAAAGAGCCCAAACAAGCCATCCCAACATTCGTAGAGACCATCGACCTGTTGATGAAGGTCAGTGCAGTATGATGAAGATTGTCACGTACCAACGTGATCATGAGTAGCCAGAGAATCAACATGTCAAATTTAACATCGACATCAAAGTGCAGAACGAGCCAAAACAGCTTTTCACGCTGATGGGCAAGATCATTACCTCCTACCCCGAATGGGAGGTCAGGCTGGCCCCCCGCATCATTCTCGGGCTTTGGCACCCCCGCTTCATAAACCCAGCTAAGACGCATCTCCCATATTGCAAACGGTCGCACATCGGCCCTGCGCCAGATATTGCGCGAAAGTATTTCTGGAATGAGTGCGAAGCGTTCTCTATATGGTTCCCCGGTCTGGCCACGGCGGACGGCGAAAAGTCAGAGACGTTATCTATCGGTACTGAACGTAGTCTTCTGACGATCTACGTATCAGGTTCCGGCACGAGTGCAAGAAGGCTGGGAAGAAACTCATGGTTTGGACAGTAAACGATCGATACCAGATGATGGAGGTGAGCACGTTCACTTGCACACGTGCGTTCTGGATGAGGACTGACAGTGTGTTATCAGGCCGTGCGATGGGGTGTTGATGCCATCTTGACCGATGTGACGAAAACGTGGCTTGACCTGAGAGCGGCGCTCAACGGTATGTTCGCACCAGTATTTATCAAGGCGGGCGTGGGATACTCAAAATAGAAACTAATGTTGAAATAGGTGACTATGATAAGGTTGGGGCGCAGTACACGCGGTCTTTCCTTTGGACCGGGCCGTTGTATTATGCGGCTGTGCAGTATGGGTTGGTTTTATTGGCCAAACGGAGGTTGGAGAAGATTGCGGGCTCGTTCGATGAGATTGAGGTGAATACCCGAGCAGCAATGGTCCCTCAGGCTGTACGTGTTTGAGGTACAGTACAGTTTAGTAGATACAGTAGACGGTAGGATATGTACACGGCTACCCTTTGGAATGATAACACTGTTCCTGTCCCTGTCCGCTGTGCTGTCATTAGTCACACGTGTCCGTGAGTGTTTGTCTGCCGCGTCGGCTAAGCTAAGCCAAGCTAAGCCTCAGACCAACGGTGCGGGTTTGGTGCGGTGTCCTGCTTCTGACGGTCTTCGGTGACCGTACTTACATTTCCATCTCACGTCCGAGTCTTTGTCATGGATACTAAGCCTTCTCGCTCTCACAGAAAACGCACTTCTTTTACTCGACTTTCTTCAGATACAACAGCTACCCTCCCAGCCTATCTACGCGCAGAGCATTTACCCGGCGACAACCCTCCAGACTATCCAGAAAGTGCCAACGAAGCGGACGCTGAAACCGACCACTCTACATCAGATAGACTCCTTCCATTGGCACCTGTGCCCCCCCGCTCCCGAAGAGTTCACTCACACGGCAGACGCCACACCGTTTCACCACTGGCAATCGTCTCGTCCCCCACCGACCCTTACCTAGACTCTCTGCTTGCTCGTAGCGTGCATGCACTCGAAATGTCCAATGCGTTGCTCCAGTCTTCCATCAGCACGCATTCCTCACTTTCCGCGGTGCTGGCTGTCGATTCCCCCATCGTCGAGAGCTCGCTGGAGGTCAGAGCACACGATTTGTCTTCACGAATCCGATTCAATTCGGGCGTTCATGCTAATTGGTTGGACGATCTCGCGGTCATCTCAGAGCATTTCACACCCGATTCACAGCCAGATGCTCTCGGCCTCTCCCTCGCCCACGATGACACCATAAGCAGGAGTCTCCCTGTCGGCCCTTCCCCTCTCCGGCTACGCAGATCTCGCCATCGCAATTATTCGTCCTCTGATCTGCGTCTGAGGAACGCGGAAGCCGCCAATTCGGATGTGCCTCATCTGCGTTTTTCTAACTGGACCCGTAGCCGTCTCATCTCGCCGGCTCCAAGGGCCTTGACTCAGTACGTCGAGGCTAACGCTGATCCCGACACGATCCAACTGCCGTCGACTATTGGTCTACGCTCGTCCACTTCCACCCACTTCCCGCCCCGGTTATCCTCCCCACCCCCTGCTGGGCCCCCATCTCCTCTTAATGCATCCCATTCCACACCATCCGAGTCGTCAACCACAGCGTACACACTTCTTTCCTCTTTTCTGGCTCGACGCCCGTCGACAAGCTCGATGACTTCACACGTTTCGTTTCTCTCTCGGTCCGAGCGCCGTGCCAGGGCATCTACGGATACTGCCACGGGCTCCTCACGTGCGTCCAGTACCGTAGTACCGTCATCCCACACGAGTCCCTCCTGCTCACGTGCAGGCAAGCGCTCATTGTCACCACAACCCATACCTCCGACCCTTGCGCCTCCGCCGCGTCTGTTAACTCCTCTCACTGAGGACCCTTCTCTCTCATCACTGTCATCCACATCTTCTTCCAATCCCTCGTCAGACCCCCATCCAAATCCTGTTCTGAGCCTTCAGGCTCTACGCAAAATCCTCGACGATCAGCCGCATCCCCCGCCCATGTCGCGTGCACAATCCGAGGGGCGTGCATCACGCCGTCCTACTTTCCACCCTCGATCTCCCCTCCCTGCCCCGACGCTCGGAACGTCCACCGCAACCGCGAGCGTCTCGCGCCTCTTTACCAGACCCGTTCACATGCACTCTGGGTCCTCTAGTCGAGAACCCCGCCCGTCCGCGCTCAAGGGCGGCCTGCGCACGCCCCAGAGCCCAGCGTCGTCCAACGGCTTCCTCGACCCCGGTCGCAGCACGGGCGCTGGAGGCAGTTCGGCATCGAGCGGTCGCTCGACCCCAAAACGCATCTCGTTCGCCGAGCTGCCTGAGTCCTACGGGAGCGAGCGTGGCGGGGGCTCAGGGCGCGGGTTCGAAAGGAGACGCTCGAGAAGGACGAAGAAGCGGAGCGGGAAGGGCAAGGGTAGGGATAACGGCATATCCAGGGTCGACGTGGAGGACGAGAGCGACGAAAGCGACGAGGATGACGAGAGAGGGTGGTGGATGAGACTCCTGTTGGGCTCGGGCAGCACCCGGAGTCTGTCCCTTGGTCGGTCGGAGGACCGCATCGAGTCGCGAATAGCTAGAGGGCTGGGCAGTCGCGGAGGTTTTGGTGGCGGGATGGAGGATTGGGCCGTTTAGTCGACCCTGGGAGATATCAATTACGTGTCGCCATCGTGAGTTGGATCTTTACATCCCCCCCCAGGCTTTTGGTTAATATTCCCAAGCGCTCCGCTTTTACATGTGAAAATCGCCTCGCGTTTACGTCTCCAGTTGCTTTGTATGTGCCTCCTATCTGAAGATTCCCCTGCATTGACGTTAACCTACCCGACAGAGTCACTGTAGGAACCCGTTTCTTCGCGTCCACCATGAAAACAAGGCATTTCCTATCGTGTGATATTCATTAATTTGGTGTATTATCCGGCGGCCGCTAATGTATGGATCGGAACATATTTAAAACGGATTGGTTCTGTACATCGCAACTTTTGTATATTTAGACAGAGCTCTGGAGGTGCTGATAGACAATAAAGAGTGTAGAGCACTTAGAGGAACAGCAACTGTGAGAGCGAGTGAACGAGCGTGACGTACGAGTGCGTATGGTGTCAAAATTACAAGGAAATAGAAGAGGAGCTGAATGATGTCTACTCTACATGAGAGAGAGCGCGTACCAAACTACGAGACCACCCAAGGTCCCAGCCATGAACACCGCGGGCAGCGTCGCAGGCGTACCTCCGCCGCGCATCGCTTTCTCAATCACCGCCTTGACGACTTCGTCCTCGATCTGATTGACGTCCGCGCCCCAGGCCAAATTCCCGAGTTGGACGGCGAACTCGCCTGGCGTCCCCGCGCGCTCCTGAAAGTTGACGCGGAATTTGTCGATGTCGACATCCCGCGGCCCGATCAGCAGCCAACGTTCATTGTTGATGGGTATCCCTTGCACCTGCAACTCCTCACCTAGAGCCCCCAACACCGCAGCGGGTATGTCGGTCGTCGGTGTCTTGAGGAACACGACCAGTGGGCACGTCGAAGACGTCAGCACGCGGTGTATGTACTCCCAAGGCTCGCCCGTGGCCCAATCTACAGACGGGTCTACCGCCAGTTCTGTTACTCTGTCGGGTAGGCTTGGACTCGAGTCCGAACGATAGTCGGTGATTTTGGTGCCAGGGAGGGTACACGGCATTATTGACCTGTGTGGACGTCTGGCCAATGCACTCGGTTGTTCAATCTGGGGAGGCTGTGTGGGCGGGGAGGGGTCTTGTACCGGTGTGACGTTGCACGACGCTTGTTGCCAATCCATTATTTCGGGACCTTCGGGCTGTTGAAGGACCATCGGTGAAGGCGATATAAAGGTAGAGGGAGCTGGCTCCGTTGTATCACGAGGTAGATGTGTTGGCTGCGAAGGGGCATTTCCCGCATTCTGCACGGCTATATAATGTTGCGCCAGTGCCTCAAATTGGGGTAATTCTTGTTCCGTAAACGAAGGATGCGGGTCCCTAGGAACACAGGCCACAGTCTGGGGCGTCAACAGTAGCACCGATCCGGACGAGCCTTGGATAAATTCGGGCTGTAGCCCAGGCAGATTTGGTATACTCGGTGGGGAGGCGGCGTGCAGAGGAGACGCGTCGATTCCCGGGCCTCCGGGGTTCGAAGGAGGGGGGTCAGGGGTGGAGGATGGGGATGAGGACCAGTCCTGCGCGGTGAAGTACCCCTCAGAGTCTGAGCCCGAGAAGATACTCTCGTTTCCATCATTGACACCGGACGAAGATGACTTCGCGGTATCCTCCACAGGATGTCCTATTCTCTTGAATTGCCCCACCCGGACGCGCATGCCACCCACCTCAGGGAATACGACGCTTGGATTCCACTCAAACCCGAAAGGCGGTCTCTGCAACTGCAAATCCTTCATTGGTTCGCGGACCGTAACCGGGTCCCGCTGCTGCCCGTGCTCGAGATCTGTGAAGGGCTGAAACCCTACAAAAGGATCCATATCCTCAACGGGAACCATGCGATTAAGGACGTGTGGTTGTAGGCTTTCGCGCCGGAATTGCTGGAGAGGGTGCTTTTGGGCTGAGAGTACAGCCTCGTTCTCGTACGAGCTACCAGAAGGTCGCCGTCTATCTTGCAAGGACAGCCGGCGGGGGTGAGAGCGTCGCGTAGACTCTGCAACCATTCCGAGGGATGGCCTTCTCCCCTGGACTTGAGAATACGGTTCTCCAGATTCTCGCCGAGCGCGCCATCGGTTTTCTAGGCGAGCGGACCGCCTCAGGGGTATCGTTACATCCCCAAGCTGGTCTGAGCGCCGGGTGACGGAATTTTGTGATCGCTGTTTGTTAAGAACAGACAGAAAATCTAGAGGATCCGGAGATGATCCACTATGATTGGTTGAGTGAGGGTATTCCCGGGCCGTCGGTGTGGGCTGGTATCGACTCGGATATGTAATCACTGCGCCGCCGGGGTTGACATCCAAGTTCATGAGCTCATGACAACCCTCCCAGAGGGAACTCGATGCGAAACTGTGTGGACAAACGCAAACACCATCTACCCAGGAATGTAGGTCATAAGCAATGCCGCAATCATTGCAGTTGCCATCGGTCATGGGGAGCGGTGATGAGTGAAAAGAGCCAAATTAGACGACAGGGAGTGAGCGCACGCAGGTATCCAGTACCCGCCAATAGAGGAGAATGGGGAGGGAAACAGTTTACTGGGGAACGTAGCCATTGCGACTTGTGTTAAGAGCAAAGAGTTGAACAAGGGTTGACTTCCATTTAGAGAACAACTATCTCTCAAGCAGAAAACTATCAAAAATTTACAAGAGAAACCAAAACTTATCCAAGATAAGAAACGTTTATATTACAGCGTTGCCTGCGTCACAACCAGGCTTACACTGCTTCCTGCTACGACGAACGCTGACGCGACGTCGCCAAAAGTCTTCGCAACGTCCGGAGGTAGCGAAGCGTTGCGCTCGGAAATCAATTGATTGAGCTCACGCCTATGTGATTCAATAGCCATGCGTCTCGATCGTCCTGCAACAACTAAGAGCGGTCGAGAGGGTTCGCCGCCAGCCAACTCTAGCATTCTGTGCAAAGGTCGGATCGCTGACTCGGGTCGGAAGGAGATGCGGGCCAGTGCCACATGAACTTCTGCATTGAATGACGACGTCGAAGAGGTGACACGATCCCACAGAAGGTTGTCAGCAGTGTCAGACTGGATGCGAACTTGTGTGTCTTGCGGAGAGTAGACCGTGTTAGGGAAAGCCACGGTCTGCCGTTGTGTCGTGTCAGGTATTGCCAGATGTAACAATTGTGAGACTCACGTCACCGTGCTGGCGGACAGACTTGTCGCTGTTCACCGACTCGTTCCCATCGGATTCCACTCTGTGGAATCGTATGACGGTTGCACTAATCCCCTCATGCATACACAACTGGATCACGAAAGAAAGAGCAAGACGATCATCCGGTCCGCCAAAGAAAGGAAGAAAGACATGGGGTTGTATAGTAGAACTTGAGTCAGTTGAAAGCCCGCGGTCGATGAATAGAGCCACATCGGATGGGCTATTCGCAAAAACCTTGCGGACGAATTGCGAGCGAAGAAGAAGTGAGGCGGCCTCATCTGTTGTCCTGGAGAAAATTGAGTCCAATGGGTTGGACAAGACTGTGTGATAGCTGGTCGAAGCTTCCGGGGCTAGCGAGGCGAGAGGCCAGGGGATGACAACCATCTGAGGGCCACTCCCGCGGACGTGATCGGCGACATGGGTGGAAAATTCGTCATAACTGATAACCGAAAGCGAAGCAGATACCGAGAAATGGTTGAGACGTCCGAACGCCCGAAAAACAGACAGGACGGGGTCAATGCGAATGAGTGTATCGGCAACTTGTGACCTCAATACAGCGGATGTACGTTCTGTCAACTCCACGAGGCGGATAGCATCTATGGAGATAGTGCGCTTGTGGGGGAGAACCGATGTTTCGGATTGGAAAGAAATCCGGTCATTGGCAGACTTTTCGAACGCAGTGGACCGGGTGCTGGCGACAGGACGTTGGAGCAGTTGAGCGAGAGTCATTGCAGAGGGAAGTTGTTCCATGCCGTCAAGCACGAATGCGAATTTGGAACGTGTAAAGTTGTCGGAAGAAATGCCCGCAGCAGTACCAGAAGCGAGTCCTTTCTCCAATGCCATGCTACCGTGGACGCGATGGCGTGAGGGATAGATGAGGACAGTAAGGGGTGTCGTGATGAAAGTCAACACCACGGCATGAAGGACAAACATGGAGAAAACCCTTTGATCGAGAATCTTTGCCTGAAGACCGACATTAAGAACGATGAGCTCGACGAGACTAACAAGAATTATAAGCACACAAGTCCGGTCTGTGGACTGACTGAACCTACCCTTTGCACGCCATGAGCACCCCAACAGCACCAGACTCTCGGAGGGTGAAGCCGAAAGCCTTAGCAGTCACGGAGCACGGAACAAATTTAGCCAAAAATGCAACAACGCAGATGAGAATAGTGTAACCCCAAGTGATGCCGTTGTTCAGAAGACCAAGATTAGTCCTGAGACCAGAGAGGGCGAAATACTGTTGTGTAATCCAACGCGAGACTGAGCGTCCAAACGAAATTAAGAGAGGATAGATTAAAATATACCTGAGGTAGGAGCAAGAGGGTGACAAAGTCTTCCAGCTTCTCAACGACGGAAATAGCGAAACCATTATCTTTGGGTATGACTAACCCGGCAATAAAGCCGCCTAACAAGAGACAAATAAGCGCGAGAATCACCCAGATAAGGAAAGGTAACAACTACTGACCAAAGATGGCATGGATGCCTATAATATCCGTAAAGAATGCGGATATAAGGACGAGGATCAAGGTAACTGTCATCATAAATGCGGTAGGTTCTCCCCTTTCCAAACTACCACTTCTTCGTGCAAGCCACCTGAATGCCCATTTGACAGGGAAGAGGAGGAAGAGGGTGTAGCCGACACCTGTCAAGAGCACGTAGAGCGCAGTAAGGCCCGTAGACGCGTTGACGAGGGCAACAGTCAGAGCCAGGAGGATCCAGCCGGTTACGTCATTGCCAATGCCTGCTGACAGAACGAGGACGCCGACGGTAGTGTCCAAGAGTCTGATTTCTGTGAGGATTCGACATAGGACGGGAAAGGCGGTAATGCCAACGGCGACAGCTACAAATAAGACGAAATAACCGTAGTTCACGCTGGGTTCGACAAAGTTGTGATATATGGGTACAGCTATTGCGGCGCCCATACCAAGGGGAATGATAAGACCAGCGATAGAAATGGCAAGAGATGCCCTTGCATTCCTCTTAAGAAGGAGGATATCAACCTCGAGGCCGACAATGAAGAGGAAAAAGACGATGCCGATGGTACTTGTGAGAGTAAGAACATGGATAGAACTTTGAGGGAATATTGTGTTGGTAAAGTGAGGAATGCGCCCCATGATGGTTGGACCAAGAATGATGCCGCCGATAACCTCAGCAATGACCCTGGGTTGACGAATCCGAGCAAGTAGGAGTGAAAGGAGTTGAGTGAAACCGATGATGACAACTAGTAAAGTTATTAGAAGGGAGAAGGATGTAGTGTGGTGTAGATATACTCGTTTGGATTACCCATAAGACGAAGGGATCATTAGCATTGTACGTCGCTGGATTGAGACCAGTGAAGACGCCAGCCTATGAAAGACGAAATCAAATAAATAATATCTGGACAGAGATCAAAATACACGAGACCTGTTGAGGGGCAGCCCTACGAAAGAGCACGTTGGATGCCTCGATGATATCCCGTGAGAATTGACCCATTGTTGCCAGAAAATACAAAACTGGGCCGGGGAAAGAAGAGGGAAGTTCACCTGCTCCTTTATTATTGAACCTGGTGCTTCCCGCGCCTGTTTATTACGAAATCATTGCCCCTAGTCGATTGTTTCGATCATTCTGGGTTCCACTGACCGTAAATAAACTGCCGCCCAAAGGACTTGCATCGATGACTCGGTCAAATTTCGGTCAGCCAATTCCATCTAAACCTAAATAGGAGCTCTCGCCATCTTCCGTAGTAAGGCAAGTCTTTTTTATGGGACCCCGATAACCCTGTTTCGGCTCAGCCACTCGGATCAATTTCGAGATCCGGGCCCAATTTGTGCAGCTTTGTGCGTCAACGGGAACCAGTTGAGTGAGCGAGCTGAAGACTGCGGCCCCAAGCACGATAAATTCTTGTCTTTCTACGGAGACCTTGCTGCAAAATACGATCAGTTGTAAGTAGTACAAGTTAATTCGAAGTGCCTTGTTCACGGCAAATATAATTCTGTATTCCCGCCGCGTTCGCTTCCTCCTCGGCAACTTATCGCCATTCCGGTTCCCATGGTTGTCAAATCCTATACGCCTTATCATGCGTCATTTCACCCCGTTCCTGACCCTGCAGGAAGCAGAGGCTCTCGATATGGCTGTCGCATTCGAATTCAAGCCCGCGTTGGGCGAAGGTGGACAAGGCGAGCCCGAGGCAGTGCTAGTGGGCGGCGAGCAACTTGAATCGGGGCTCTTTTGGAAGCCCCTCCGAGACCAATGAAAGCAGTTCTTTCCGTGTCAGTCACCCGAGCATGATGGCGTCACTTTCGATCCATCCAAAAAAGAAGAAAACTGGACGACAAAAAGACCTTGCTTGCAGTTGCACGAAATGGCATGGGGTTCTATAATGCGGGCTACATAGGCAGTCTCATGATCTACTGTTACTGTAAGTGTTAGGTGATGCGTGGCAGCCGCCTGATGCCAACGGGCGGGCGGGCAGGACCGGAATGAGAACGACCCGATCGTGATCGTCCTGGTATCACGTGCTTGAGCACGCTGGGGTGGCTCTCATTTTTTCTGAGTGCGAGTCGCTGCGAGGGCTCGGTTGATATCAGCTCGGTTTCCCGTTGTTTACACCTCCCTTTCCCCACTGTCACCTCTCTCTACCATGTACTAGATACCGCTAGCCAGTTTTGCCCACTGTTGTCTTGGTCCAAGACCGGATTGCCCTGGGACCACGTCTTTACCACCATAGTGTGTTGCGGAATACAAATGCTGATTTAAAAATAAATAAATAAAAAGCACGCGTCTCAAACTATTTTCACTCGATCGTTAGAGATCGTCGCGTCGAGACACAGAGGCGCGTTAAGCCATTGCTCAACCTTGTCCCCAGCGCTATAACGGATCAGGGTCACGCAGATTCCGAACCTTGGGCGGAGCGGCATGTGTGCGCCTTCTGGTCGATGAGTCGGAGACTGCGTCTTCCCTGACGTCTTTCGAGAGCGGGTTGACTCGCGCAGTTGTTCCACGTGGCTGGATACATCCCCGGTCCAGTCATATGGAAAGCATCGCGCCCGACATGGCGGCGGCCGAACCCAGGCTGTCTGCAATCTTGCCTCCATTGCACTGCGTTCGTTCATCCGAGGGAACAAATCCAGAAGCTGCACGATACAAAGGTCGTCGCGTTCAACTTAAACCGCGTCATCGACATTACCATTACCCTGTCCCAGAGCGCGCCGTTCGAATACGCGCCATCGCCCTATCAGTCTCGGTATTTAGGGTCATGCCGATATATTCACGGTTCTACGCATGCCCTCGACTCACCCGAGGTGCACTTGCTTAATCAACAGATCTTCGAGACCATCTACCACGCCTCTGTGGGAGCCAGCCGTGAGATGGCACAGGTGCAAGGCGCGTACGAAACTTACGAACGCAGCCCTGCATCTCAGGGTCAGCTGCCATACGACCCCTGGAATGTTACCCCGACTGAATTATGGGACTGGGCCTCTGTCAAGGAGAAGGTAGCCAATATGGATTGTGCAACTCGCTCCTCGTGGCGCCGATGCCGACTGCGTCAACAAGCCAGATCTCGGGCTTCAACGAGTGCTTCGAGCCATACACGAGGTATTACTCTCTCCGTGGTGCCTGGCCGTAGTCTCTGATATTGGTTGTAGCAACACTTATACGCCCCCTGTTCTTGCCGGCGAGTTCCAGGTCGTATGCCCTTGGCTTCTGCGTGAGCTTGTTGACCTCAAGCTCTGGAACGACCATGAAGAACAGGATCATTGCCAACAATGGCTCAATTCAGTCAATTCCCGAGATTCCTGCAGACGTCAAGGCCATCTGCAAGATCGTCTGGGAGATCTCGCAGAAGGTGCTCCACCTTGCGGCGGACCGTGACGCATTCATCTACCAAAGCTAAAGCCTCAACGTGCACTTGCAGGCGCCAATAGTCGGCCAGCTTACCAGCACGCACTTCTACGGCTGGAAGCGTGGCCCCGACCGCCACAGCCACGCCACGGAGCCTGCAGTTGCCAATGCCTCCACACCTGCGACAGCGTCAAGTAGTTCTCCGCCCTCGTCACCATCATACCCACTCATCTACCGACTCGCACAACAATGCATTGGCAGGGCTCGACGACGTACAGCGACGCGTGACTGAGAAGGACCCTGAGTTCGCGGCGGCCCTACTACGCAAGAAGGTGCGAGGGCTGGAAGTGGCGAAGCTAGCCAGTTCGCTTGAGAACAAAAACTTGAAAGCATGTGTGATGTGCTCTCGCTGGGCGTGTTGTCGGTTCTTTCTGGCGATCTCATTGCCCCTATATTCTTGTACCGCGCTACCCCATCGCCTTGTCCTGTATCTCGATTAGATGTTCTCATAATTTTCTTGCTGTTTCTCTGCCATGCCATGTACCATTATAATCATTGAATATACGTCTCGTTATCCTCATTAGTTGTCGCTACTTAGCCTCGTTCACTCTGCAACTGTGAGGGGTTCTCGATTTCTCAGGATCTAAGGAAATGCGCAGGGCGCCTGGATTCTCTGAGAAACCACGCAACTTGTAAGGTCATGCGGGCTTGCACGACTTGGCGTGCTCCAGCGAGTTCACTCACTCGCAGTCGTTTCGGCAGACTGTCTAAGACTTGCCAGTGGGCTAGTACAGTAAGTCACAGGTAGCCGATCAGCGAGGTCCACGGCGGTTTCAGCTACGTATGTGATCAGAGTAAGGTCAGCAGCCGTGACGGAGACTACTGACCACCCATCTCCTAGCTGAGCTGCTGTCGCCAACTCGACTTTACGATCAGGTCCAGCTCGGCCTACAAGTCTTGGCTCTCGACTGACAAGCCTTGGTTCAATGAATAGCTGTGTAGATAGCGCATTGTTCTATCACTCATTCTGCTGTCCACTTCTTCCTCCAGAGGTCCACAGGTAATCTACTAGCCCACCAACACCATCCGCGACGTCCTTGGGAAGGGGACGAAGCGCAAGTCTTAGCAAATGTCCGAAGGGCCAGCTAGGTCGTCACAGCGTCATCGCTCGATTCGTCGCCTCTATGCGCAGTCCTCGAGACGAGTCGCGCTCAGCTACAATGGGCTAGCCATTTGTACGACATAGGTTAACTTCCCAACGTCACCGTGTTGGCAAGAGCACCGGAACATCACATACCCTTTGCAGCCCAACGGAGAATCATTCTACACGCTACCCATCATTAGCGACGTCCGTTAGCGACGCGAGTAGGGGGCGGTGTTTATCAGACCCGATGAAGATCGCCCTCGACATGGAGCATACGTACTGCGACATGCAGAATCACTTTCGAGCCGAAAAATTAGCTGCAATGATCAAAGTTGGCGAGGACTTTTACTTCACCGTCGGGTACGCAATTATGCCACTCGCTCTTGCCGCATCCACGGGCAGCCGGGAAAAGTCCCCAACTTGAAAAGGTGCTTCCGCACAACGCGCGGAAGCTGGTTGACAAACTATTCATGGAGTTCGCGCCGTCCGGGCCCTGGGCTGGGGTCCGCGAGGCGCTGGCAAATTCGGAAAGGAGGCAGACGAGTAGAGCGCGTCGGATGTCAGACACTTCTGGGCGAGAAGGAAGTGGACGTCATCGCGGTATGGCGAGAGATGGGGGGGGGGTCATGCGGCGTTTACAAGAAAGAAGTGGACGCTCCGAGTGCATCATGAGAACCAGCCCCTCAGTTGCTGCTATGCCCCAACCGCGGGGCAAGATCCGAGAAAGCGAGGGTGTGTTCGGTAATCGGCAGGGAGGTGCATACATCTAGATCTAAAGACTTTAAGTTGATCGTACCCTGTTTCTGTGCTGGTGTGGAGATGCTGAAGTTCGAAAACCGACTCGGAGTCGGAGCCAATGTGAGGTGACTATCAGCGTCGTTACTAGCCAAATCCAGCGTCCAGCGATTCGAGCGAGAGCAGCGGACCTAACATGCTCGAGGATACAGTAGCAGAAACTGCCCGCAGGTGCACACACTGAGTGACGTAGGACACTGGGAAACTTGAGTCGCGTGCGTCATGGGTATGCGCCCGTAGAGCCGCCGCGCGCTCTGACCCAGTGAGCAGAGACTCCGACGGAGCTGGCACCTCAACAATCAGAGTCGCACCGACGCCACCCACACGACCTATGACTGCCTCAGGTTCGAGCCCATATAGATGGCCGTCGACGGGTACCAGAGGAAATACACCCGAGTGGGAACGCGTCCTGTGGAGGCCACAGCTATTTCCTGATAACTATGTCCCACCGACATTCCTTTCCGCTCTCTCCAAGAACCGTAATCTTCTTCGACTTGAAATTGCGTTCACAGATTAACTAGCTTTTCATAGCCAATGTACTACCATACCGATATTGGCCACTCGTACTGGGCGCGTGCACGATATCACAACACATCTCCGTCATTTTTGTCTTTCTGGCTGTTTTTACTCGACTCCTTGACCACACGCTCGATCCGCGTCTACTGGTCGCCCTCTCGGCCGTGAACTTTGTTGCGGGATGTATCGTCTGGGAGCTACTGGAATATTTCTGCTGTGATGCATCTGAGAGTAGCTCTTCTGATCGTCGTACGTTACTTTGTGTACTCGTGTTAATTGGACCAACTAGGCTGATGCCGTTTCTGCAGGTGCACGAACAGTCAAGGCATCCCTACTCATCTTCCTCGCGCTCATTGCCCTCACACCCATCCTCCGCACCCTCACCGCACCCACCTCTGCCGACTCCATTTGGGCCCTTGCGACGGCCCTATTCTTGGTGCATGCCGTGCTTTCTGACTATTCGTACGCCACGCCTCTGGTTCGAAGTGAACGGTCCGTGCCCCGTTTCGTCTCTTTTTGGCGCTTGAGGAATGTTGACAAAAAGCATCTCCCCCAAATAAAAAAGGCTGATGTCGGTGTTGTCCATCAATGCTGCCATTTCGGCTGCGGTCGTCTTGGCCTCGCGCCTTCACGACGATCTTGCCGTTTTCGCGTTAATGCTCTTCTCGGTCGAAGCCTTTGCACTGTTTCCTATCCTCCGACGTCGTGTACAAGTACGTGCTTTTCCACTGTGTAACACCACATGCTTACGCATATTTGGCCGGCAGTCGATGTCAGCTCCTGTTCAGTCTGTAGTTACGCTACTACTAGGGTCTGCAGCGCTGGCGGCACCGTCACCTGCGCTTTGTGCGGCCGTGTTGACGAGCGTTACATTCGGGGCGCCCGCTATTTTGATGTGGGCACAGCAGTACAAACAGTGAGCCCTCAACTAAATTTGGTGCTCGGGCATCATTGAGATAATTTACTAGCGAAATCCGTGGACCTTGGGACGCAGCGACGCCCCGTGGATTCGAGCGGGAGGGAAATGACTGAAGTATGTATACCCATGATCGTCTCGATCAGATGGTGGTGTGTTTCCTGACTATGTTTCTTGGCGGCTCTGAGGACAGGCTTTGGAGATCGATTGCAAAGTGGGGCTTGTCCCTGACCACATATCTCGTAATTAAGTACTCTCCACCTTCCACCAAGCAGCAAGTCATCTTGAGCGCTATTGGCCTATCAGGCGCTTTGCTTCAGGATGGGCCGTCGAGCTTCTAGGTCTCAAACGATCTGGCTCGCTCGCAATAACTACTGTTTCCGTACCACCAGTTTTTTCATTCTTTTCGCCTCTGCGACGGCATGCTCGTCCCTCGCTCTCCTTAGTTCGAACTACAGCTACCGTTTCGCAAGAAATACTATGTACTGTACAACGTGCTGTACACGACCTCACCGGAGCTGTGACAAAGAATCGACGTCACACTGATTCAAGCTTTCGGTCCATACGCGAACCCCGCGATATTCCAAGTTGGTATGTGTTTCTGCCTGTCTGTATTGTTTTTTCACACCGACTGAGGCTTTAGTTGATCAGGAGCCAGTAACTGCCGATCACGCAGGGGTGCCACCGGAGCCACCCTATCGCATAGGCTCCTGTGGAGCGATCAGGGAATTCGCGTGCGGGAGCTCGACCATGGTTTCAAGGAGGAAGGAACGCAGTGTTCCGATCGAAGGCGAGGACACGCAAGAGGATACCTCATGACTTCACCGGTTTGTGTCCTTCGAAGAACGAAGCCAATATGTAAAGAACGTTGCCGAAATAAGTATATCACAACGGGGACGATCACCCAACCCAGACACACCCAAGACACCCGCATGCTATCCCGGCCTGGGCTGGTCGTACGTTACGAACAGAGTCTTATACAGGAAATATGCTTTCCGCATCGGGATATACAGCTTCCCAAGTGAAGTTGGCGAGTTGCACCAGGTCGATTTCATTCATGAGTCTGAACTACATCCGCGACAACCTGCCCGGCGCAAAGCGTCAGACTGGTCTACAGGTCAGAAGAGTTACGACGCACCACAATGAACGCATTCCACCACAGTTCCGGCACGTAGTTGCGCCTTGGGAACGCGACAAATGCATGTCGAACCTTGATAGTTCATGTCCTGTTGGACCGTCTGAGTGAGAATGCAGGAGCGGGGAGCTAGAGCCATTAACACTCGCCTTTGTTTGAATGCATCGGAGACAGCAAAGCTTTTCGTATCCAGTTTTCTTCCACTTTGCAATCAGACTATGGGATAGTAGTCAGCAAACTGTCAAAACTTCTTGAGGTGGATCTTTTTGGACTTGCTTTATGTCCGCGTATTTCTCTTTCAAGAGCCAGTCGTAAAGCTCCTTGCTAATTGCTTCCCGCTTATAGTACAGCTCATAAATGTATCTTGAACGAGCATGCGATATCCGCATTATAGGCCAAAGGGATTCAGACTTGCGCTTGCCTTCATGCGATTCATTCTCGGCATCGCGCATCTTCCTCCCATAGTCATCAAGGACCTTGGAAAGGAGGCGCGTCAGCGTAGGGATTATTAGCGTGCGATAGACAGCACCAACAGGCTCAATTTCTTCGAATCCTTCAGGGGCTTTCTTGGTCCGACTAGTCTTGATTTTTGGCATGATGGTGATGGTGATGTGTAAGTGACCGCGCACGGACGGCACGTGGACCCACCGCCCATGACACACGGTTCAACTTGCGCAACGAGGACCCCCTCTTTTGCCATAAAAGCCTCCCCTTTCCGCAAACCTAAACCCCACTTCGAACCTTTTCGACTCGTGGAACACCGCCTCTTCCATCGGGGCGCTCGTCGCTCCCCAATTCTTTTGCCATGGGCCTCGTTGTCCTTGTTCTACGCTGCTACCTCGTCTTCCAGAATGTCTTCATCACGTTCAAAACCCTCAAATTGCCTCCGCCCTCATCTCGGAACAATGGACAACCGAGTGTTCGAGCTCTCACCCAGAGAAAGCGCGATATGAAAGGTTGCATGGCGATTTGGATCGTTTGGGTGAGTCGTGTGCCCTGTTGAGCCCCGACCAAGTCATAAGATGCTTGTTCAAGTGCTGCCTGGCTCTTTACGAATTACTCGTGGAGAAGATAGTCTGGATCTTCATTCCTTTTTACAATGAGCTCAAGTCTGTCATCCTCATTTTTCTCATCTTGTCTCGCGCCAGGGTTAGTACCGTCCCTCGATTACATGCCATCCTCTTGACTGGTTCTGTCAGAGTGCCGAGCCCATTTACTTACACGTCATCCGACCTGTTCTCAAACCCTACGTGTCAACTCTCGATGCGGTCCTCAACTTCGTTCACAATCTCGGCGACTTCATTCTCTTGATCCTTTCCCTTCCTTTCAGTGCAGCCACTTCATGGTGGTACGGACCACAGGCGGATGAAGACCAGGTTGGTCTAACGGAGGCCGATTCGGAAAGCGTCGGCAGCTATGGAGACGAGCAACATGCCGCAATAAGAAAGCACTCGGATCATCTCAGCCACCGCAATCCTCGAAAGTCCTCAACATCTGGGGAGGCATCGCGGTCGGAAGGCGTAACAGAAAACGGACATAATGCCTATTCACATGGGATATCCTGGGAGTTAAGAAATTCCTCAGACACACTACAATCCCGGTTTTACGCCGCTCCGGATGCATCATCACAAAATCACCGGATTTGGTATCCCCCTCCTTCATCGTATGAAGACCCTGACGAAGATCGAGCTGATAACCCTGTAAACGTCTCTCCACTTGTCATACCAGAGCCCCGTATCCCTTCGATGGGTATTGATGATTCGCGGACATACCCTCCATTCCCTGCTGCGTATCCCCCAACACCCGCGGGACCATCGCAGATCACCATGCCTGAGCCTGTTCACCCCTCCCAGTTCGGCATCATCCATGAGGAGGGTCCTGGGGTAACTGTCCCGAACAACGACCAGACCGACGGAGCTCGGCAGGGTTTTGGGCGGTCGCTCCTGCCGCCGCGTGAGCCTTTAAACCCCGGCTCCGATGGTGACTTGAGCGACGAGAGCAAAAACCCTGGGGTTCAAATCAATGAAATTCGCTATGTCACTTCAAGTGACAGTGATGAAGACATGGACGATTACGAGACTGAGGAAGATTCGTTCGACGTTACTTTCCAGACACCCCGCCATCGACGTATTCTTCGAGCCGTGCCTATGGGCCGTGAAGTTTCTAACATCTCCATTGTCACGGAAGCCACCGTGGCATCTTCAGCGCCTAGCGAGACAACTGGGTTAACCACGGACCATCACGGCTCATCTTTGCGTACGGCTACTGCCACAATGTCACGTAGCACTTCAATGGCCACCTCGAGCGCCGCAGGGATGAAGAGACCTCTCCCCCATTACAAGTTAGGCGTCCGGCCCCGTATACGGGTGGCGGAAAACAGAAGCCCGAGGAAGGTGGGACCAATAAGAGGCACAGGACGCTTCGCAGCTATTCCTAGATCCACCTCTTACAGACCCGCCCGTGGGGGCACGGTATCTGAGGAGACACTAGACGATGAAGACCTAAAGGACACTGAGATCGCACGGGAAGACGATGCCCTGCTGGCTCGGAAGAGACGACGTGTGACTGCCACGCCGAAGGTGAGGCACGTGGTAGCGTCTCGACCTGTTGGCCGTGGCGCACGGGATGTAGCTCAATCTTCGGGATCCAGAGTGGGTCAAGATGGCAAAAAGACACGTGTTGCCAAACTCCCGGTGGCTACGAAGACTTCTTTGCGACGTGTTAATCCCCGCGTGACCACAGGAGCAGGTTCCTCGGGATCTACCGTTTCTCCTCGCAAAGCCCATCAAGCTGTGAAGAGGAGGGCTGATGCCCCCTTTCGGCCATGACTTTCCCATTGTTATTTTCAGCTCGCCATCACTTCCACCTCGCATAAACAATGGCCTCAGAGTCTCAAAGATTCTTAGACTTGCTTAGCATATGTTGTAAAATATCGTCGTCTCATTTCATTTATTCCAATGCACAGTTATATCTCATGCCTATCAGGACGTATGAGGAATGTGGACCGATGTTGCTTTCGCTTTGGCTCTGAAAGGCTACGAGCTCACCGTCGCGTCGCGGACCTGTAGTAATTCTGAGGGTCTGACCTAGTCACCCAGAACTTAATTGTCCTCCGGTTCGTAGTGTTTCAGGCCATCTCGGAGTACGAAGGTTGCCAGCGCGTTTAAGTTGGCGCCGTACCCTTAGGTTTTAGGCTGCGTCCTTTTGTTCACTTATACAGCACGACTGATCTGATCTTGGCTGGCGTGCGAGGCGATACCCGACAACAATAAAGGCCCGTTCAGCTTCTATACTACGCTACCTTGCGCAGACGATCACAACCTTTGATTCTCTTTTATTCGTCGCCACGACTCCGCTACGAATGGCTCGTTGTCATGAGTTGAGTTAGATGATGATGCCTTGCTATTGTGCCCAATTTGGACTTTCCCCGCAACAGAGCATAAACGCGCCTTGTCCACTACGGTCTTGTCACAGTGTAGCCGATCTGTGCTCATCCTGTGCCCCCACTGACGACGTTCTTTGTGCGATCATTGATGTTGAGTGTCCTGGCGTTGTATCACTGTTGCGGTGCCCAGACTCGCGACTCTCCTCCTATGATGTTACTAGCTCTTATTGTATCCGCGATCGACGAGCACTGGCATCACATTAATGGATGTTGTATAGCGACCCTCCCTCACCACGACGTCCCGACTCTGGTTTGCTACAAAAGACCACACCCGGAGGTCAATCATGGCTGGTCAATCGCATCTGACAGAACCTCCTCGAAACACTCTCCGTACCTCGCCGAAACTTGAAACTGCCCCGCGTCCTTTCAGTGATTTGTAGATTACGCCCCACGTTTCGCCTTTAACGAGCCGCTACGAGATGCAACGCGTTTCAGAGAACAACCCAAGGAAAGCGATGGTATGTGCCAGCCTTGAAGTTATGTCATGTATGCTTGTATTCACCTACCAGACGCAGTGCGCAGGCGTACAGTCGCAGCTTGGAACGTATTGCGGTTCATTCCGGACAGTGCCCTGTGCCTCACAGTCGTGGAATCCTTCCTGGACGGCGCCCCTTGTTGCACCTCCCCAATCGAGTCCCGTAACAGAGCCCACGGCCTATAGATTTGCGTCCAGGGCTCCTGTCGTCCATCGTTCTCCACCTACTTCTGCGAAGGCTTCCGCCACCAAGCAATCAAGACCAAAGACCGCACCCCACGCCCAGATGCCTCCCCCGTCCGCGGCCAGAAAGCCACCATCATCATCGTCTACTCACCATCCTTACGCGCGGTCGGGCCCCGAGCCGTTAGATCCCTTTCTCATGCGGTACTATGGCCCAGACAACCAGTATGACGAGTTTTTGGCCTCCTTCCAGCATCGCATAGACGGAATGACGGGACAAAGGGGCGGATGGGGCTTCTAGATAGGTGTTTGGTATCATGCATCAACTGAAATGCTCAAGCTTACTTATTAGAATATTCACGTTGTCTCGAGCTGTGATTCTGTATTATTAGACTATACTGTAGCCTCTACTAGATGTTTGTATTACGCACGCGCGTACGAGTACTTATAGAATACACATTACGCCATTGGGTGGCTTTACGCCTTATGTAACGACGAGTAGGTCATGTCAAGTCCGGTTATATGGGCGCAGGAGCTGGCCAGCCAGCCAGACACAATAGCACTAGCAGAGAGGGGGTAGCACGTTCTGTGCGGGCTCTGACTACGATCCAGGGACACTTGATTTGATAGGGAGGGATACGCTTCGCCTGTCGACAGTTTCTAGGAGGCCATCATGGTAAGTAGACTTGCACCTTGTGATGTCTCTTTATTATTGGCGCCGTAACCTAGGGGAGCTCGGGGAGAATTTGGCCAGTCCTCACACCACGTGTGATCAACTTGTGCTATCTTGACCTCGACGCTCCACGCCGCACAAGGGCCAGCTTGCTTTCCCTATCCCCCCCTCTCCCCTGTCTCTCACCATGCCTGGTTCACGGTTAAAGAAACGTGCATCCATTGACATACCCGTTTCTCCACAGCTCAAACGAGCGCGCTCCCCATCCTCTCCTGAACTCAAGCCACGAAGCCCCCTAGAGCCTTACCCAATGCCAAGTAGTAACCCTGCCAGTCAATATACCCTCATGGAGAAACTGGGCACTGGGAGTTTTGGTACCGTATACAAGGCCATGCACAACGAGTCGAGGCAGACTGTTGCTATCAAACAAATCGGTGCGTCACCAGCTCCAGTCGCTCCTTCTCGGTAGTTGACGGATGGCCCCCACTTCCTTGCATGTCTCGTCGCTCTTTTCGTACGCAGACCTTGAAGATTCTGACGATGATATATCCGAAATTCAGCAAGAAATCGCCAACTTGGCCCAGCACGAATCGGAATTCGTCACTCGATACTATGGCTCCTTCGTTGTCAACTATAAGCTATGGATTATCATGGAGTACTTAGCCGGTGGCTCTTGTCTTGACCTCCTTAAGCCAGGCGTATTTTCGGAAGCGCACATCGCCGTCGTCTGTCATGAACTCCTTCTAGGACTTGAATATCTTCATGGAGAGGGCACCATTCACCGGGATATAAAGGCTGCCAACGTCCTCCTCTCCGCATCAGGCAAAGTCAAGCTTGCAGACTTTGGCGTTGCCGCCCAGTTGACAAACACGCTCCGTCACACCTTTGTCGGTACACCTTTCTGGATGGCGCCAGAGGTTATCAGGCAAGCGGGATACGATGCCAAGGCAGATATGTGGAGTTTGGGCATCACCGCCATCGAAATGGCCAAGGGGGAGCCGCCCCTCGCCGAGTATCACCCTATGCGCGTCCTATTTCTCATCCCAAAGGCCAAGGCCCCTGAGCTAGAGGGTCCCTTCTCGTTGGCATTCAAGGACTTTGTGTCACAGTGCTTAACAAAGGACCCCGCACAGGTATGTTCTCCGCATGCTGTGACCGGGCATTTTGTCGACGCCCCTATCAGCGGCCAACAGCAAAGGAGCTCCTGCAACACCGATTTATACGAGGCGCGCGGAAAACATCTTGTCTTACAGAACTAATCGAGCGTTATCAAGAATGGCGCACTAGTACCCCGACGCGCGGTCCGACTGCTCAACCCTCTATCCGGAATAGCATCGCGTCATGGGACAACGGAACGTTGAAGAGCGAATGGAACTTTGAAACCATTAGGTCCACTGCCGCTATGGGATCCTTCCGTAGCATGGCAAAGGACCTGGTGCCGCCTGGCGTGATCCCAGACGAAGACGAGGAGGCCGCCTCATTATTCGGGACTGCAGAGGATGGAGACTCCTTAGATACGGACGCTGCGACAAGAGGAAGCGATATTCCACTCAATTCCGGTGTAACTAGTTCGGAAATCCAGGCAGGGCACAATACTGTTGTCATACGATCCCAACTGGTAGCCTCGCATGAACATGCTGTGCCATTGGAGGAGGTCAATCCGCCCGACGCGACAAATCCACCCAGACTAACGGATGCGAACGCCAATCCCGATCTCGGAGCTCCGCCGGCGTATGTGAGAACCCCGAGGCGGTCATCCTATGCCGCGCGCACTGCGCCAAACGGCACTGTCGTGCGAGAGGCGGACCTGGGAACCGGAGTTGATACAATACGCCCCGTGAAGAAAATTGACACCACGGGTTCGCTACGGCTGTCGTCGGAGTATGTTGGGAGCATGCGAATGCGTGAAGGTCGAGACGGTAGCAGCAATGGTTCTGTGCCGACATCCCCCACATCACCCGTTAAAGATAAGTCCTCTGCTCACAAGCGTGCGGCGAGCGATGCGGCAAAAGCGGGGCGGTCACTTGTAGATGAGGTTGTTCTGCCCACTCTACAGAGGGTGAGTTCGCCGTCACCTCGAAAAGGAAGGTAAAGTGCTGTTCGATTGATCGATGACTCTTTGCATCATTGCAGGCCATCACAGACGATATGGACGCACGTGAGATCGAGTCTCTCAGCATGTTGTCACGTGGTTTCCAAGAGCTTAGAGATGTCAACCCCGAGCTCTCGTACAGCGTGATCCTCGACATCCTTACTGGGTTAAACGAGTGCGTGACCTCTAAAATTTTTTTTTGGTCTGTCCCTCTTCTCTAATGAGTACGTACTACCAGGAACGCCGCTGTACGGCAGCACGTGCAGACCTCCCGGGATCTCTTCCCACACAGACGTGTCACGCGGAAGAGCGAGATGACGAATCGTGGGCTTGTGGTGACCGAGGTGGTTGAGGATATCGCTGGTCCCTCTGGTGCATTACCCGCAACACCTGGTGCAGACAATGGCTCGGACGCATCACCCGTCAAGCGGTCACCCATCGCCGAACTTTTGTACATGCGATGGCTGGAGGGGCTCAAAATTAAATGGCCAAGTATTTTATCATAGACGCCACGAGCCCCGTCCCGTCCCTGACCTCCCTTGACTGGCTCTTTGGCCGTCATCCGCATTGCCATGCGTCCCTAACTCGCCACACACGCCCATCCCTACAGCCCAACGACATCCTCCACCTCTTTCTGGCCCGCATGTGGGCCATCCATCCTTGCATGGTTTTGGACTAGAGCCCCTTGCCTTGCGTTTCCCAGGCCTACGATTTCATTCGATCATTCACCCTGCGATCTTGTTTTCCATTCAACTCAAAGAACCCTTTGACCTAACCTGATACTTGTAAGCGTCCCTGCCCTATTCATGTACTATCGTTGTTCGCTTCACTTGTTCTTTCCACATTTTCGCGGGCCCATCCCATCTGCTCAACTCTTCTTGCGTGTGGTCCACCCATTGTGTATACTCATTTGTGTTACGATCTTGATGAAACAGACACGAAGACGTAGTTAGAACGAGACAGTCACTCTTGATGTAGGATCCCTCTACTAACGAAATGAGTCACGTAAATACGAAGCGACGATTGACGATTCCATTAGTTCGAACGGCGTTATGTAGTAATATTTATCCGTGGTGTGAACGCCCAGAACACATTGACCGTTTCCGGCGGCATGTTTATGCGGGCACCGCGGGAAAATAACAAGCGCGAACGGCTGTGGCGTATTTAGAAGACTTTGCCATGTTGCATGTGCGGCCGTGATTGGTGGACTTAAGCAAAAAAAACGGCAGCCACCGGGAACTATATAGACGCCAATATGGTCCGTAACTTCTATCACACAGGTACCCTAATTTATTACTTTCGGAAGGTATGTAATCTATGAGAATGTCATCGTCCGGTATAGTATGTACATTACGTGGTATGCGTGAGTGTTCGAAGACGCAGTCCTGTCAAGTAGAAAAGGGTTCGTAAAGGGTAAGTTCCACAAAGTCCATGTCAACTTCTAAACGTGAGGGTCCTGGGAATGAAGCGGGTAGTCTTGTATTGAGTCGTGAACAAGGCGTGTCAGAAATCGCGAACCTGTTATCGTTAATTATAGTACAATGTAGCAGCCAAAAATAGAAAATGCCAAAAATCCCGATGCGGCTTGATTGGAAAGATGACCTGTGGCCAATTTGGAAGGGTTGGTTCCATGAATGCGACGTGTGACAGGCTCGGAAGAACAAAGCACACGCGCTAGATTAGGCAGCGGCTGAATAGTAGTCCCAGTAGTACCGACAAAGATAACGTTATCAGACGCGGCGAGTTTAATTTTGGAACTGCGCCACTCTTCTTAGAGTCGGGGAGCGCGCTAGCCGAGGCGCTCAGTCTAGTGCTGTTCCCAGGGCTAGTAGTGCTCGTGGTCGTCGGTGTGGTCGAGGTCGTACTCGACGTAGTCGATGTGAGTCCTGCTCCGCCATTGCCACCAGCGGTAAGGGGTACAGGTGTAGGTGAGTTGATCGCGTCCTTAGCATTCTGATACGGCCCTTGACCGTCCAACTGAGCCAAAGATCTGAGCACCCAGTTGAACTGTTTCATGAGAGGGAACGCTGCCATAAAGGCCTGCACAGAACCAGCAGAGAGCTCGTGCTCCAAAACCATGAGGCCAGGTGTCTGAGGGCCTGGCGCAAGTGACATATATACTTTTGAGACAACCCAGACTTTTGACGAAGCAGAAATTTGACGGTACCTGATAGCCAGTTTTGGAAGTTGTTTTGGATCGCCTGGGGAGTGGTCCCTCCTGGCGCACCAAAAGTCCAATCACGAGAGCTGTAGTGTGAAGGAGATAAGCATGCAGACGGCGCAACGAGGTAAGCTAAGCACGTACTCTCGATTCCAAATGACTGTCGTCAGACCGAATACCTCTTTAGCGATGGCGGTCACCCGCACGTCAACGTCGCCGAACGGAGGGCGCCAAAACCGAGCAAGCCTGCCTCCAGTCGAATCATAGATTACTTGGAGCGTCCAACCAAGTTGAGCAACGACATCGGCATTGGACAATGTGGTCATATGCGGGTGAGTCCAGGTATGGACGGCGATATCATCCTGATTGGTATGGAAGGCGGTGTTGAATTCCTTCCAGTTTCGGACGATATTTGTACCGATAAAGAAGTGCGTTGCCTTGACTTGATTCTGTTTAAGAAAGGCGAGGAGATCATCGGATGGCTGTATGAGATGTGTAATCAGAACTCGAATTACGGCAGAATAAGGCAGACGCAGAAAATGCATCGGGGGTGGTGTCGAGAGGGAAAAGAGTGACTCACCGGAAGGGGGCCATCGTCGAAGCTGACAGCTAAGACGCCCGGGGGCGCATCCCACATCTGACCGGGGATACGACAACCGTACGAGCCTGAGCAGACTTGAGGACCGGTCGGATTAAGATCATTGGCGTAGGTAGGAAGGGCGGCCTGAGGGTTTAACACGGATGGTGGGATGTTCGGTATCTTTCCAGCTTGCACCGCGGTGTTGAGGGCGTCCTTCCAAGCTTGGGGCATGGCATTCGAATCTGGAACCCCCGCGGGATATGCGGCAGTCCATGCGGGGGAACCTACTAGTGGAAACGCGGCGGGACCGGGAGCAACCGCGGCCCCAGTCTGGCGCTTAAAGAGGGCATGAATAGGATGTTCATCACCGTGATACCAGCGATCGGGAAGACCCTGGGAAACATGATCATGGGCATGAGTGTCATGAGAGGGAATGACGGCAGCGTAAACAGAGGAGATGAGAGAGACCAAGAGGAGGCTACCAGCGAGGCCAGCCTGAGAAAAGGAGGAGAACATGACGAGACTGGGCGAGGGTCCAGCAGGGAGGCCATGAGTAGGAGCGCTCCACCTTTTTAATGGCTAAGAAAAGGAAAGATGAGCAAGATAGATCGACAACTTGGACAGCAGGCAGCCACTAGTCACTGACACTCGCACTTACCCCGTGCCCTCTGTCGTCCTTCTCCGGGATGCCGGCTCACGGCGCCTCGTGCCCAGGATCCATGAGGGACAGTGGCGCCTGTCACTAAATACACAACCTGCGGGCATCGACGCGTCGCTGCGCCTCTTAATTAAATATCTTGGTTCTTGGAGAATGGGCCCTCTTTTGTTGCTTGTCTGAACCCAACAGGCTGTGACTTGCAGAGATAGGGCGATCAGATAGTGGTCGTTGTGCGGAGAACTGTATTAGTATAGAATGGCTGCTTATGTAAAGTAGTTTGAAAAAACCAGGGGCGCTTCTGAGCTTATTTTTAGCGAGCATGCACATGCATTGTATGAGCGCGTGGGATAAACGAGAGCATCTCAAGGACGGAGATCCGTCCTCTTCCCGACCTCACTTAGCAGTCATGTATAGTTTACGTCAACCTAATATCTTGTCTATGGAACTCTGGTGTCTGTAAAGAACGATTGCAAAGAAATGAGTGACAACAAGCCGAATTCAAGTTCCTGAGGAAGAAGAAAAGGAAGTGGTCCATATATGGCTTAATAACAACAACAACGACGACGACGACAGCAACGTGGCAGGAGATGTTGGGGTGAGTACCCACGCTTTGTTACAAGTCTGTGTGAGTACAGTCCGAAATGTATTACTCAGTCAAAACAAACCAAAGAACAACCGTAAACCAAAAGCATAGTGATGACCAGTAGGTGTCTTCTGAACCAATGACTCAGAGCGACGAGGCAGCAAGACTAGCGAATACCGTCATCACTATCAGTCTAACCACTCCCGGCGTAGACGTCGAGCTAGCCCCATTGTTCTTGATCGAGCCATTCGCACCTGCGGTGCTGCTTGCAGAACTCGAGGTCAAGTGGTCCGTTGTTGAAGACGGTGAATTAGATGCGGCTGCGTTCCCAGGACCTGCCAAGCCGAGAGGAGGGGATGAGGCATTGACATCCGTGAGGATGTCCGCGGCTGTGACAGGGCCGGTTGTCCCTTGCGCGTTTTGGTATGGAGCATTCAGTCCGTCCAATTCCACGACAGAGACTGGCTTCCAGTTGTTGGCGCCGATCAGGGGGTAATTGTCAATAAAAGCTTGAACAGACTGATCTGTGAGTTCGTGCTCCAGGATGATCAGACCAGGCGACTTGGGACCTTATTGTAGAAAATGAGGGCGTCGTCTGCGATCAGATGACAAGATGTAATTACCAGTAAGCCATGCTTGCATATTATTATGAATCTGGGCCGGCGTCGTCGCACTCGTCCCGTTCGTGCCGAGGGTCCAATCCTGGGTGCTACGTGCAAAGTCAAGTTATTGATCCAATGAAGTGCAGCCGTCGGGGCAAAGCAAGCACCCACTCTTGGTTCCAAACAATGGTCGTCAAGCCGAGAACTTCTTTTGCAATTGCAGAGACACGGACATCGGTGTCACCATAAGGCGGCCTCCAAAACCTCGGCACGCGCCCACCAGTAGAATTATGGATGAGTTCCATTGACCAAGCGAGTTGCGCAACGACGTCCTCATTCGAGAGCGTTGTCATATGAGGGTGGGTCCAAGTATGCACGGCAATATCGTCTTGATTTACGTTGAATGCAGTCAAAAATGCTTGTGCATAACTGATGATGTTAACCCCGATGAAAAAGTGCGTTGCTTTTACGTTATTCGTTTGAAGGAAGTTATATAACCTGTTCGAGGGCTGGAGCAAGAAGCGAGGAATAAACAGCGTGAGAACGTGATTAGGATCGGACAGTGGATAATGATCAAAGTCAGCAACATGAGCATGTTCAGTGTGGGCCGCGGTCCGGGAGTAAATGTATGAGCGCCGTTCTTGCGAATGTGATAACGAGAATGGAAAGGCTACCCACTCACAGGTAGCGGTCCATCGTCAAAGCTGATACCAATGACACCTTGAGGAGCGTCCCAAACGTCGCCCTGAATCCTGCATTTGTATGTCGCTGAGCAGACTTGGGGCGAGTTGGGATTAAAACCTGGCGGGTACACAGGCATCCCATTATTGGGGCCTGAGGAGATGGGCACGTTGGGAATCTTTCCCGCTTGAACAGCGGTGTTGAGGGCGTCTTTCCAAGCTTGTGGCATTGCTCCTGCGTTGGGGGTACTCGAAGGATATGCGGCGGCCCAAGCTTACAGTATAATAAGTACGAACGCGGGGGTCAAAACACGAAGGAACATACTGGGGGACCCGACCGGCGGATAGCTTATTCCATCTGTAGAGAGAGCAGTTCCATTTTGTCTGCGGAACAGCGCATGAACAGGATGGCCTGGTGGATGAAACCAAGTGCCTGGGAGGGCTGAGCGACACCCATGGGAATGACTTGGAAGGGCGGAACCTGTGCAGGCCAAGAGGAGAGCTAGGAGAGCGAACGTGCCCCAAGTGAAAGGCATTACAACTCGCCAGAAAGCCGAGGGGATTTTTCAAAAGAATGAAACAAGTGGGGATAAAGAAAGTGGATGGGTTGAGTAAAAAAGAAGTGAGGGGTGTGCTGGAAGACATAACGGAAATCGAAGCTGGGTGCATTGAAACACATCCTCGTCACTGGCTGTATGACTTGCTAACTTTTTGAGTAACCTATTTTACTTTTTGGTGGCCTTGATCCTTGTGGCGCCCACCCGCGGGCACATGCTTACTGTATGTAATGCCAGCAACGGCTTCGGGGATTCCCCGATTGGAAACCTCTTCTTCACAAGTGTCTGCGCCAGGGCTTTTTTTTTTTCCCGCGGAGTTCCCGATCCGCGGCCGCAGTGAATCCCGCTTCCTTAGTAGGATCTAGGACCACGGACGTGTGGCCCGACTCAAACGACTGCGAATGAAGCTTGTCGTCGCCTAGTAGATCAATTAAGACCTCACCTACGCTCGGAGGAAAGTTGGGTTACACCCGAAGAAAATAACCTTTTAGACTAAGTGAGATGAACCACACGCTCATCGGCATTGCCACCTACCGTTCGTCAGTACTTGCCCCTGCCCGACAGGAAGGTCGGCCATCTTTACCCGCACAATTAAAAAAAATCACATTTTCTTGCATTCCCTTCGAATTACGTAGCCCGATGGGGTCAAAGTGGACCCGCCTCGGAATGGTATTTGGTAGGAACACATTAATCCTTAGAGTAGGTATCTGTATCCTCTTGGCCTGTCTGCCGAGGACTCGCGCTCCTCCAGATGCTTATTCTGTTTGGCAAGTACCTGTCTGAAGATAAGACACATAACTATACAAAGCCCGTTCGCCGAGATACAAATCGCGTAGGAGCGAATATAGGTCGGACCCCAGGATTTTTGCCACATATAGCTGTTCATCAAAATAACTGTCAATAACAGAGGCACCCGAAGATAATGCGAAAAACGCACGACCCAGCTATACTGCCGAGCTGCGAAAACGCATTAATAAACGCAAGCGCGACTGCGCGTTTCGACGGTGAACGAGCGAATGTGTTGGATGTCCAAGTTATGAAACAGATGAAGCCGGCGTATGATTGAGCCATCAGGAAGCTAAACACAATCGAGTGTCTGCCAAATGGTATGGTAGAATAAGGGACATACAGTGCAACATAGCGAGCTGCCAGTCTCATCGTCGAGATAGCAATGACGAAGCCAATTATTCCAATGAATAATGGAATAACTATGTGGAAAAAGCGTTCCCCCGTCTTGTCGGAATGCCTGTAAAGGCATTTAAAGCAAGTCAACTATGACGAGTACCGGTCATCGAGTCCGCCTACCTGCTGACCACGAAGGCTACTATGGCGGCAAAACCCCACGGAGGTGCACAGAGTAGTAAGGTTATAGTAGGCGAGTATCCAAGTGTTTTCGCGAGAGTTGGGAAGAAGGCATTGAACGATAGCGAGATCACTAGACTCGTGAGCGCAAGCGCTAACCAGTAGACGTGCCAGTCGCCTAACGCGCCATATAAGCCGGGGAAGCGGGAGTCCTTACGCTCGGTCTCTTCGCCATCGCCGACGCCGACGTCTTCTTGCATGCGGAGTTTGGCGAGCCGTATCTCCTCCGGGGAGAGGAAGTAATGAGAGTTTTCGGGAAAATCGGGAAGGACAAATATAGCAATAATGGCGACCAACATCGTCAGAGCGCCTTCAATATAAAAGAGCCACCTGAAATGAATGATTGAGCCTGATTCTCGCGCAGTTTGCGCGAAAGATACGGACCTCCATGCCGCATGACCCAACTTCCCTTGCATCCCGCTGAGGATACCCGAGGCCATGAGCGAGCCAAATGAATTGCTGATAAGAAAACCGCAGGAGAGCAGCGCCATGCGAAGACCAAGCTCCGAACGCTTGTACCACTTCGATAGAAGGAAAAGGGCACCAGGGAAGAAGGCAGCCTCGACGAAACCAAGGAAGAATCGAGTAAGGAGGGCACCCGTAAAGTTCTGGGTAGTGCCTGCGAGAATATATTTGAATATCAAGGCGGCAAAAGAGGCCAGGTGCTGACCTGTCAAGCAAGATATAGCGCCCCAGAGCACCATACAAGTAGGGAGGTATAAAGAAGGCCTTCCGATATAGTTCAAAAACAGATTCCTGGAATGTCCTTGAGAACGAGACGGTGAGGCAATTTTGCATACTCACGAGGGTATTTGCATCGAGATATAACCAACATAAAAGATGCTTAGAACTGTGTTGAATTGTTGCCCTTCCAGATGCAAGTCTGCCTCGAAACCTTTGATACGAGCGACGCTGAAATAGCACATCAACCAGGTAACTGAATGAGGAATGTTACAATCCTCACGAGACGTTACTCCGGTCGACCTGTACAGTTGGGGAGAGTAAAACTCGACAGAAAAGATTGGACGCACCACGTTGAGGATGTAGATCAGTATAAGGATGGACATCCGCATATCCAGCTTGCGAAGGAGCTTCCGCTCGAGCTCGAGTCTTGCCTCACTGCCTCCAAACTCAACCTCGGCATCCAAAGAGGCAGATCCCCCCTCTGCATCAAGTTCCTCGCCGACTCGATCCAACAATCCTGTCGCTGACTTGACTGAAGATGGCATGGCCTGCGTGACGCCAGCAAAGCCATTCTATGTGGGGATAGAAGGTGGCGTTGCCAGTTTGCAGTTGTTTCGCGAGATGCGGATGCGCGCGAACTCATCCGATATGCTGTATGGTACGGTGCGCTCCAAGTTGCCGCGTCCCGTCGTCCCGTTGCATTTGAATTCGCCGCATTTCATTGCAAAAGCTTGAGATCCCCCCATAAAATGCGACTAAATGCGACACGTCCGCATTTCTTGCTCACATCATGTCACCCCTGTGACAGCAGCTTGCCAAATTCAAATCTCTCCGATGACGCGACACGGTGAGAGCCGGAGCGATGAAGAATTGCAATGAACAAATCGTGGATAAACATAAACGCGTCTGAGCTAAGCTGGAATTTACTGCCCTGGTGTCACGCCCTTCCGTGCCCCAACGTCGATGATTCAGGACGCATTTGTGGAATCACTTGAAACTATATAGCCCTTAAGTGTAGTCCCAATTTATTTATTTTCAGAAAGTTTGAGCTTCAGGCGGACGTTGTGATCCTGAAACCAGCTTTTGATACCCCAGACTCAAAGGCCATAGGCTTTTCTGTATGTTGGGGCTCCCCGAAATTTTATATGCGTGCTCTGCTATAGTGATAGAAATATACAAAAAACGAATCAAGGGAAATGATTTTACAGTAAAAGGTGGTACCGTTTCAAAAGGTCATCGCGTCGCGTGGTACTGTACAGTACAATAGTAGTGTCGATTCTGACTGACACCGACCTTGACCTTTTTTGACCAGTGTCGATGCGAGCTTGACAGTAGCCACAGTAACTTAATTGACACGGTATTACTCTGGTCTATTCTTGCCTGGAATCGGGCAGACAATCTGACCATGGCTGCCGCGACTTTGGTTCTCCCAATAACGAAAACGCCGTCCGACTATCATCGAATTGTTTCACCAACTCTACGTATCCCGTCAGACACCTCAGACGCCATCCCAGTTGGCCTCCTGGCATGTCAACGTACGCGCAGTGAATATCACCTCGTCATCTGGGCCACCGCTTACCGTCTTGCCGTCTAACTTACTATAGGCGATCCTTTGCTTCGCTCCTTAGAAACTACAATCGTGTCTGCATCTCTTCTGAAGCCCTCGCCCCCGTCCTCTGTAAAGAAAGGCGGTAACACGAAGCGGGCAAAGGCTTCTTCCGTTCCCACGTTCCATCATCCCGTTCTCCAGGTTGTCTTACATGACACAGTGCTATTCCCAGAAGGTGGAGGTCAGCCCACTGACATCGGGACCTTGATCTCAGAAGACGGCTTTACCTGGAATGTTGAATTCGTCAAGAGGCACGGTGGCGTAGCTGTCCACTATGTCAAACTTGTG
>QLOS01003423.1:0-12455 GCA_003313725.1 Russula sp. MG48 | reverse complement strand
ATGCAGAGCGGCGCCAATGTTGCCGCCGTTGTTAGCGAGGGGACCTTGGAAGCGGAGGAGGATATTCCGAGTGCGAGCACCAGCTTGACGAGCCTGACGACTCCTCGCACGGAACAGTTTAGCAGGAGGAGGGTAAGTGGGATCCATATCCCGCGGACGTTGGTGCGTGGTCTCTATCTACTACCGCTTGCCTGTACCGTCCCCTGACGACGGCACGGATGAGCAGCGCTCTGGCGACTTTGGCATTGCGCGTCTGGGCGGCGTTGCCGCGCTCAACATGCAGCGTCTTGTGTACCGGTCTCCGGACGTCGCGTGGGACGCCATCACCTCACACCTTCTCTTCGTTCTGCGCCACCCAGCAGCACCCCAGCCCATCCGCTTGCAGGCTGCTCGCACCCTAGACGACACCCTCGCTATCGTCCCCCGCCACCTTGCCGCCGCCCCCAGCGATCTCCAAGCGGCCGTGCAGCGCCGCGTGCTCGATGCCCTCGCGCAACAGGTAATGCTTGACGGTGCCCCGTCTGGAGCCACGTCGAGCACGAACATGGAGCTGCGCCGCATGGGTCTCGAGACGCTGCACCAGATTCTGCAAGCATCGGGCCACACCCTGCTAGTCGGCTGGGAGACCATCTTCGAAGTGCTTGGTAGCGTCTGCAGACCCGCAGCTACAGACCTCTCGTCGCTATCGCCGCCGTCTTCGCCTGGCCAACCGCGCGGGCGCCCGCTGCCCCTCGGGTACCTGCAAGAGAAGGGCTACTCTGCGCTGATCAAGATCGCGTTCCAGTGCATGACGCTCATGTGCGACGCGCTCGCTGCACTCTCGCCGGAGCACCTACGGCTCTGCATCAGCACCCTCGGCCAGTTTGGTCGGCAGGCGGACACGAACATCGCGTTGACGGCGGCGGAGAGCCTTTTCTGGGGCGTTTCGGACGCGATACAGGCGAAGCGGCGCGAGGCGGAACAGGAGCCGGCCTACAGCGCCCTCTGGATGCACCTCCTGCTCGAGATATTGCGCCTCTGTGCCGATGCGCGGCCGGAGGTCCGCATGGGCGCGATACAGACCCTGTTCAGGACGCTCCAGCTGTACGGCGCCACGCTCAGCCTCGACACGTGGGACGAGTGCGTGTGGAAGGTCACGTTCCCGCTGCTCGACGCGCACGCGCCGCACGTGCGACAGAACGCGCTCGCGCTCCCCTCGTTCCCCGACGCGGCGCAGGGCGGCCTATCCGCGGCAGACATGGCGGACGCGCCAGAGCTGGATCCGGCGTGGGACGAGTCCAAGGTGGTCGCGCTGCAGTCGATCGGCGCGATCATGAACGACTTTCTCGTGTCGAAGATCATACACCTGCCCTCGTTCGCCACCGCGTGGGAGACGTTTGTCACGCACATACGCGACGCGTTCTTGCTTGATAGTCGCGCCGTCAGCGCCCCGGCTCTGCGCTGTCTCGAGCGTGCGCTCAAGGCTGCTGCTGCCGCTGCGTCGTCCGACCCGGAGCATGCACTGCGGCCGGCCCTGGTGGAAGTTTGGGAAAAGACGTGGGCCAAGTGCGACGAGATGGGCGCGGTGGTCGTTCGGCGCGCGAGTGCCGCCACGCACCAGGTCCACTTTCCCGCGCCGTTCACGCAGGAGAGTCTGGTCGCGTTTGTGGATGTGATCAAGTGCGTGAGGAGCATCAGTCGGTCGTTGGACGGCGCCGGCGCCGAGTGGCCCTTGGAGCGCATCTCTACGCTCATGACGATCTTGAAGGGTGGGTCCTCTCTCTCTCCCCCTTTCTGCCTCCTGCAAGGGTGTTTATGTTTGTGGGGCTGCGTAGGCGTCTTGACCTACCCGAACTCGCCAGACTACAGACCGGACGTCGATAACCTATCTCCTGTCCAGGTGAGGGGTCCTCACTCAGACCATCCATGAATGGACCCCATCTGAATGTGCCGCTACCAGGCTATTGTTATGGACGCCGTCAACAGCATCGAGCTGACGGAAACGGGCACCCCGTCCCTTATCCTTAGAGACCTGTCTGAATATGCCACCCTCGCGTTCATCGCGTCGTTCGACGTTCCAGAGGTGCAGGCGCGAAACGCGAAGTTCCCTGCAGGTGCTTCCGCGCCCGTTACGACGCCGCCGCAGCAAAAGCGGATAACCTACGTCGCCCTCACCAAGATGTGCATGCCCAAGCTGGCCGAGCTGTTCCTGCAGCTCAAGGAAAAGGACGAAATCTTCGTGGACGAGACCATCGAAGCGATCTTGTCGGCGTATGCCATCCCGATCAAGTTCAAGTACGATTGCCCTTCCGCATCAAAGTTTGGAAAGGACCCGCCGTTGTGGAAGACGGCGACGACTTGCGTTTTGAAGGTCGTCAAGGAGATCGGTCCGCGGGTTGATGCTCTCGGTTCAGGTATGATTCTCCGATCACCGGCAGAGATGTCCGTATACTTATGCCAGAGGTGATTGGGTAGGATTGTCGTCCGTGCGGGCGGAGAGCATATGGAGGCAGGTGATCGATGTTTACCGCTCTGGCATTCTGGCAGACTGGTATGCCCTATCGTTGTTAAATGTCCCATTTCCTCATGCACACACAAACCAGTTCCGCCGCCGATAGCTTTTCCCTTGCAGAGCAGGAGGAAGAGGAAAACTTTGATCTGGCTTTGATCGCGTCTCTTGAGACGGACGTAGTTCCCTGCCTCGGCGATGACCGCGTCCCCGATTACCTCATCACTCAACTAGCCAAGGTCCTTCAGCAGGGCTCGCAGCTGCTGCAGCACGAGCTAGATGAGGACTACCCGCCCACGCCGACTAGTCTTATGCAGCCCGGCGACATATCCGCCGCGTGGGATGGCAAAGTCGACAGTGAGGATGTGGGCAGCACGGTGCCGTTGCACGCGGTCTCGAGGGAACGCTTTTCTTATTGGTGTCTTGACCTTCTCTTTTTCATATGCTCCGACACGTCAAAAGGTAGGCTCTGCGCTACTCGACTATCCTGCCTACGAATTCGCATGCCCTTTTTATCTAGATCGTGAAGTTTCACGGAGAAGGGTTGCCGCACTGAGTCTACCGGCACTCATTGGCCGATGTCGTACGACGCTCGCCGGATACGTCGCGGACGAAAAGCTTCGCGGAAACCTCCCATTCCCAAGGTAGGCTGCATGGTATCACTCTTTTTGACATTGCTTGATTGGTTGTGTAGAGCACGAGAAGAGGAGCTGCTGTACGTGCTGCACAAGCTGCGGGAGCTTCGTCTATGGCCGGGATCGCTCTGGGCAGCTCTCTCAGAAGCCCCGTCGAAATATGCGAATGAGCGGCCTGGTTGCGTCCATTTCCCTTATTTCTGTTCCCTTCCTTATTACTGACGTCCGCACCAAACCCCCAGCAATCGACTCGTCTCTCCCGCCGTCGGGGCTCATCGCGGACTCGGTAAAACGCTCATCACGCGCACACTTGTTCCACTTCTACACTTTGCTCTGTGAGATCGTGTCTATACCGCGCAAGGCACCAAACGCGTGGATGGCGGCGGACCGCCTCGTCGCATCTGACAGGCGAGGCAGTAAGGACGAGGACACAGCCGCAGTGGTTCCGGTTCATTCCGGTAGCCGCCACTCACCACCGGGTAGACTGGGCTCGGGTCAAGGCCACCTCGTGTCGCTCGATGCTCGGACACTAGCACAGGAATGTCTGAAGGAGGTTGGGCGCGAGCTTGGCGTGCCACGATGATCACGGGAGATTCTGCTGACCCTCGAGGCATTTATTTTTGTACAGCGTTCACTGACTTGGTTAAATGTGGGCTCATATACCGCCTTCGGGCAGCACAAACTGTGATGCGCCAAAATTTTACAGGGAACCTTGTAATTGTGACGTGGCAGGTGGTAAATCTTATACAGTACAACTAGTGAATGTGATCTAGTTCGAGTGGCAACCCCCCGTCAGTCTCAGAGAAGTACCAAGCGTGTGCAAATGGTAATTTCTCATGTCGTTCGCTGACTGAAGTCGGAACGTCGGGACGCAGTTGGCGCCAACACGTCCGCATTCCCCGCCACTTGCTGAGCAGTGCCCATAGTCCCCGGATTCTAGCTACAAACCATCAGTTCTAGCCTCTCGTTGAATGATATTTCCTTGAAAATTACGAAAGGCCAATCTTTAAGGGAGGTGTCCACTTTCAGTCTCCAGCAGGTGGTGTCGACGACCATCCCGGCCCTGTCGTGGTAGCGTTGTTGTCAAATGGAATGAACAGGACGTCCGAAATATCGAGGGCAAAAAGGAAATGACGCTCAGGCTATCATGACCTTTGACGACGTGACGCGGGCCCGAGCACGGAAATGGGTGTCCACGACCACCAGTCGTGAAGTGACTTACCAGTCAGCTTTGCAGCTCAGGCAGTTTCAGGCTCAAATTACTATTGTTCCGATATCTTAATCATACAGGCGGGAGATTATGAGACGAGCGGAACGAGGTGAGAAAAAGAAGTACAAGACCGATCCCAGGCAGGGAAACGTCTGTAAACTAGATTGTCCTACAGTAGATCTAGTTTATATTCTGGGGTGACTAGAAAGTGACACCTCATGGTTTGCGTGGGGTCTGTGGACCAACGTGACTAGATTCACTAGGGCTAGTAGTGCTTGCTACTGGCGCCTGTGGACCAACGTGACTAGATTCCCTAGGGGTAGTTCTAGCCACTGGTGCTTGTGGACCAACGTGACTAGATTCCCTAGGGATAATTCTAGCCGCTGGCGCCTGTGGACCAACGTGAATAGATTCCCTAGGGCTAGTAATTCTAGCCACCGGCTGCCTAGCGTCGCTAGTGGCTCTAGTAATCTGTGGGCTGGGGGTAGTTGATGAGAAGATGAGATTGAGGCGGCATTCGTCGTTAGCACTGGTGAAGTCTGAAACACTGCGGCCCAAATCGCACGGCGAGTTGCTTAATGCGAGCTGGAACTGGCCAGTCTGCCGCGCACGCTTGACTAGTCGTTCGTCGAGTCCTCTAGCAGCCATCCAACGTGCAGCACCCAGACGGGCAGACCGCTCGATGTCGACTGTATGAAGTACATTGTGAATACCGACGGGGGTGTATGGCGTGCGTCGGGACTCACATTTTACTTGGGCAACAACGCCCGAAGTCGTCTGATCAATCACAGAGACATATACTTTGACCAGTGCGGCCCTGCGCTGGACCGTAGAGGGAGGTAGCTGGATTAATATCGTGAGAAACGCCCCGGGAACGGAGACATGCCACAGTTCTGCTCACAGCTGTAAGTGCCCTATTGACCTCTTCAATGCGCTCCTTGTCCTTCTCCACTGCATGTGATATGAGCTGCTCTGTCCCGCTCCAGTTACCATCAAGCTGTGCGGCCAGTAGCCATGAGAAGGTAGTACCTCGAGTAGATGAAATAGAGCTTACGCCGAAAGCGTTGAAACAGGTCTTGATATAGTGTTGCGCGGTTGCGAGGGCCTTGAAAGCAGGGTGGTCCTCGAGATCCGCCGTATCAAATATATTCAGTTCTGTCACCGTGTCAACGATCTCCTTCAAGGCCTTGTGTGTCAAATCGCATGCTCTGACCATGGAAAACACGGGTCAACAGATGGTTCGAACGGCGACAAATCGTTGTTCACGTACTCTTCGAGTGGACGTACATTCTGAGCCGTGTGGTGAGATTCTTTTTCGAACTCGGTGGCCAGAAGGCGGCACAGTTGAATGAGAGCAACAGCTTGGAAATGGAATGGCCGTCTGACTTTTCCAGCCAGCTTAAGAAGCTCTATGTAAGACTTCGGGAGCTCCAAGTCAATGCTGTTCTGTAGGTGTGTAGTCAGACTATACTACTCTACCACGAGTTGACTAGACTTACACGGAGGAGCCTTAGAAATGCCTCATACTTGAGACGGATATTTTCAATCGAAGCTTTGTCGTCACCGTTGGTCAAAATCAACAGTTCTACCAGCCTGCCGGTGGAAAATTATTGATTATCGATTCTCGCGTCCCAAGTGTAATTGTGCCTACTCTCTAGCCGCCTCCCAGACAGGTGTTGACCTCAGATGATCCCGAGTTGCCGTTTTAACCGATGTGGAAACCAGAGATATATTCACGATACCCTGCATGAGTAAGCCTGTTTTCACCGTAAGCGCAGTGAGTCCCTACATTGAGTATGTCAGAGCAGTAGGGCGCGAACAGAGAGAAGAGGCTACCAGCGAGATAGATCCTGTAGCCATTTTGATACGCAGCTGATCTAACTTTGATGGCAATTTGCGGATGAAAGGGGGAAGTCTAGTCAACCGTGAGACGGAAGTTGACGGCGTTCATCTCGACAGCATACCTCTGGAACCCTGAGATGGTCTTGTTAATGTCGCCAATCACTTCCTCAAAAAATATTTTGTCATCGTGCTTTCGGGCGTCTAAGCGGTCCGCTTCGTGTGCGACGTTCGACTCGGCGAACAAGTTCTGTGGAAGTCAATAAGTCAGCGCTAACAGCAGTAGTGGACTGATATACCGTTAGCTCTGTCCTCGTCTCGAGGACATCCAATGCGTCCCATATTTGTTCTCGGTTGGCGACCCAGCGCTCCGCAGAAATTATACAGTCCTCAACAGACTCCCCACTAGCGAAATAGAGTGCCTTCTCCTCTTTCGTTAATTCAATCAGCTTGAGTAAAGTGCTAAGACGTAGTAAAACGTTAACCAAACCCCTCGGAAGTGGTAGTATGTGTGCCTCACTTCTCAATGGGGTCGATTGCCTGGGTGAATTTCTCGAAACTCGTCCAGTCTCCCCCACTCTCGGTATTCTGGATGTGGCCATTGATTGCATCGCAAATTTCACGTGCTCTGTCAACAAGCATGTAGGACACCTGCGCATTCCGTTTGAATGACACAACATCGTAGCCCACTACATCGATCAAATACTTGATAATCTCAGTGGCGGGATAGATCTCGTTGGAGAGCCTCGTTAGGTTCATGAACAGAGATGAAGATATCTGAGGATCCATGATGGGAGGGCGAGTTGGTGCGAGTAAGGAGGTGCGCGTTGTGTTTTATCGTAGTGACTTGCGAGGTGGGGAAGCTGATCCAAACGGAAGGCAAACCCAGCAGAACGATGGGGTAATAAATGGCATCAGTCTGGGTTAGAAATAATGGCGCCCAGATACGCTCGTTGTGCGCTCCTCGCGGGACATTATCTAGAGAGGCGCTGCGGTTACAGGGAATGCTGAAGCCTGTGGGACAGCCTAGAGCATTGTGCTCTGACAAATTCGTCATGAATTCCGAAATTTGGCCCTGTTTCCGGGTACTCGTGGGAAGAGGCGGTGCATATGTCCATCATGCAATTAGGGGTATTGTAAGTATTGAAGCCGGTGCCGAGGACAACTGAGCTGGATCAACGTTCTCAGGCGACAGCGCTCGGCACACCCACACCACGCTTCACATAGGAAATCCACCTTGGAATCTTTTGTGACTAAGAAGCATGGCACACCCTACAACGTGGAGTTCAGCTGACCACGACTGTCACAGTGATCCGGACCTGATCAAGGTACAACACCTCGGAGAAATGCCGTCATGCGTGGGTCGTCATCTCAAGTCTGAGAAAACTAGCAAGGGTCTGACCGATAGTACCAGTGCAAGCTTCAAGTGGAACCACTGGTGCACAGTTCTCAGCAGGTAGGGCAGCTTGCACCTGGATAAACCTCGAGGGTAAGTTGAGGCTCAGGCTGGTATAAAAATAGCAGACCAGTGGCTGTGACATAGAACGAAGCTTTGCACGATGCCGTGTGTTGGTCTCCTTTCCTGGACTACCGATTTGTGATGTAGATGCGGCGTACTCCCAGCGCAACTGGTTAGACTGTCAATATGGGGCAACGAAGTCTGGAGGTCACGGTGGGGATATTATTAGAAGGATCAACACGCTGCACCAGGTTTGATGTGGCACCGGAGATTGCCGCGCGTGCAATATAATATTTGAATTCCGAATCCCCGGATCAGGGACTCATTGTAGTCAGTCCATAAAGAAATTCCCACGACACCACGCTGAACTCTCGCCGATGTAAGGGTCCTAGATGGTTCAGACATGAAATAGACTTCGCTATTGAACCCTAATTTCAATCCCTACTCCCTTGTAAAGTGTCTATTCCAGTCCGCCTTGGCCACAGGGTGCACATTATTCCACTATGCCAGTCAGCAGCACTATTGAGATGCTACTCTTTTGCAAGTATTTTAAGAAGATTGGATGAGCATACATAGGGCAGTCGATTGCTCTCATTGATCTCTGCCGCTATCTTGTTGAGAAATACCTTGATTCAGGTGATCAGGACCTTCAAATGTATCGTTCAGTACCCTACCCTATGATCCATATCATAGCACTCAACACTCCACAGCATCTTGGGATTGGCAGATGATGCATTGCACGCCGTGGCCGATGCCGGGAAGAACAAGACCATCAGCAAGTTGGTCTGAAAATTATAATGCCTTGTAACACCTTATGAAGACCAAAATTGCCAAAATGCCCTAAAACCCCAGCTGGCATTTCTAACGGCTTATTACAGAACCCCTGTTATTGACAATCCCTCATAATTTTTATCGTCCTTATGATAGATTTCAGAGTTTATAATGGTTTTTGGATGTTATGGGCATTATAATACATTTCGGAGGTTTATGATCTGTTATAATGGATTTCTTATCTTATAATGAATTCTGGAAGTTATAAGACATTTCAGGGCTTATGAGACATTTTGGGACTTATGAGGCATTATAGTGATATTTATAAACAGCATGGACAAAATAAACTAAAGTCAGATAATTAGTCTATACCCAGCACCACACACTCGCAATCTCTCATGTGTGCCATTGTTATCATGCATGCCATTGTTGTCATGCATGCCATTGTTGTCATGTGGGCCATCATTGTTGTGTGTGCTGTTGTTGTCACGTGTGATGTCGTTGTCATTGTGCTGCTGGTCCTCATTGCATTGCTTGTTGTCATTGTCATGGGGAGAGAGGTGAACCCCTCTGCTTGCGTTTGGGGCAAGGGAGGGGGGGGTGTCTGGAAAATGCCATGTGCTGGTGTTTTGAGGCAGGGATGGTGGCGGCATGAGAGGAGATGCCGTGTGACTGGAGATAGAGTCAACGTGTGCAACTGGTAAAAAAGAAAAAGAAAAAAATAGCTGTAAACCTGTGAGTAGCAAAAACACAAAACCGTGGTAGTAAAAACTGTAAGATTCCATAACCCATGGGCAAGATGATAGCATGTAGAATAACCTGCAGAATTTACTAGTCAGTTGCTGGGATATCACATTTCAAATCAAATACTTACCTCCCACCATTTAACTGTGGGCCAGCCATCTGGCATTTGCTCAAGAACAACCATGCATGCTCAAAAGGGCCACAGCCACGGCAAAAAGTGAAAAGATAGAGAAATTGTCAGCTGTGGGTTGAATGCGTGTACCTCAATGTTCAAATCATGCACATCGTGTGTGGACATGTCCAGGATGGCGCTGATATCATCCATGTTGCATTCTGTCACCGCATGCCTGCCACCCGCAACAAATGGCTCAAGCGAGATGGTGAGAGCACCCTCCTTCAAGTTGAGGAACTTTGGTTGAATCACTTTGTTCACTACCATCCCTACTGGCAGAGCCTGCACCAGTCAGTCACCAAACAAAGGAGGTGGGAGAGAATGGGGAGGACGTACATGATTCACCAAAGACCTTATTGTTCATGAGGACAACATCAGCACAAGCCATGAGCTCATTCACACATGCTCAAGTTCAATGTCATCCATATGCACCCCTCACATCTGTGTGCATGTCATCATCTGCACGCACAGTTCGCACACTATTTCCGCGGGCTTCTCCATCACTTTGATGCCAAACGTGAGACAGCCACTGCAACACAGCCTGAAGCATGACTAGTGTTGCGGCGGCTGCACAAGCTGAGCCGAGCTGTAGCCGAGCTGCCATTAGCCAACCCTGTCAGCTAGCCGAGCCGAGCTGAGCCGAGCTGGTTCACTGAGCAAGCCGAGCCGTGCTAAGCCAAGCCGGTCAGCTCAAAGCTGGCTCTGACACTACACACCGGCGGCACCACGGCAGCAACACCACCCCAAGGGTGAAACCAAAGTTTGCTATTCATCTACACCACACTATACTGTACATAATAATGTAGTACCTGTACTGTTCATTTGAGTAGGAATGAAAGAGAAAATTCTGATATTATTATTGCTTCTGTTGCCGCCGCCCCCGCTATTGTGCTACCACTGCCATTGCTGCTCCTGCATTGCCGCTGCTGCTGCTCCCGTTGGTATCGCCACTGGTCCCGCCACTGCTGTGCCCGATGGTGCCACCACTGTTACACCCACTGGTTCTGCCGCTGGTCCCGCCGCTGTAGTGGTGCTGCCACTGGTGCCGTGTGTGCTGCTGCTGCTATGCTCCCACTGGTGCCGCCAGTGTTGCTGCTGCCACTGCCGCGTGTTGCTACTGCTCCCGCTGGTGCCACCCATGCTGGTACTGCCGCTGCTGGTGCCGCCTCTGGTGCTGCTACTACAGCTGTCGCTGCTGGCATTGCCGCATTGGGGTGTGAGCCACCGCTGCCACCATTGCTGTTGTTGCAGCTGCCGCCGCTGCCGTGCTGGTGCTACCGCTGCTGCCCCTGCCGCCGCTGCCACCATTGCTGCCGCTGTTGCTGCCCCCGCGTTGCCACCGCCGCCGCTCCCACTTGTACCACTGCTGGGGCTGATGGGGCTGATGGCAATCATCACGGGCTGCTTGCCCTTCCCTCCGCCCCGTACCGCACGTTATTGATCGAAAGAAGGGCAACCATCCTGGACAGTGTCAACCCAAGGGTTCCAATGGTTATGATGTATGGTACGTACATGTTGATCAGAACAATGCCCAGGGACAAAACATGGGGCTTATGCACCGGAGCCACAGTGTTTCTGCACTGCGATGGAAAAGGTCAAGACAAGGATGGGAAACTGAAAAAAGGGGAGCGCACCAAAACTTGTATACCGGGTGCTCCCGCAGTCCATGTCAGATCAGATAGCATCGCAAGTGGACAAGCCAAAGTCAGAAAGCTTGACAATGACTTTGCGCTCACGAATACCATCATGATTGAAGGTGTAACCATCGGTGACAATAAATCCTTTGGCTTGATATCGCGATGAAAGACTGAGGCATCGTGACAAGTGGCTACAGCCTCGCACATCTGGGCAAACACATAGAGGCGATAAGGTGGAGATGTGTGAGAAAGTAATTGGGACAGGTGAAGAGACGACAGGAGGCCTGGTGTGGGTGGTGTATGGGTCAGCACCGGATTGGCGGCGGGATTGACATCGTGATGGCCCCGGGCTTGTAGAAAATCTTGACTGGGAATGAATTTGAGGAGAAGAAAAGCTGACGTTTCTGGTGTGCGATGCAACGTGTCGATGTTGGTATGAATAGGAATGACTGGTGGTGACTGCCAGTGGTGGATGGTCGCCTACAAAGAGAGAAGTCTTTCAAGTCTTTTTTTACTGTAGAAGAAAGCCGAATTAAATGGGAACATGCTTCTGTAAGCTGGGCAAGATTGGCCTTGGAGGGTTTGATGGCGGCCATATTTTGCTGATGGCTGACACTGAGCGAGCGAGTGGAGCCGTGTTGAGCCAAGCCGGTCAAAACGCCAGCGTTCTGCCTTTCTGCGGCTAGAGCACGGCCCCAGCTCAAAGCTGGCTCAGTCTGACGCTACAGCAAAATTCATTTGTGGTACACCAAACTACAACAGAACAGATCTGGACTGTGCTACATGAAACCCTGCACTTGACCTACACCCTGAAAGACTCGAGGTATCGCCATGAATCAGGTCAAGCACTATCCCCTGAGCATTCTTGCGTGAGGGGTGCGGCAAAACGAGTACTGAGACGACTGAGTGATTAGGCAAGTTGAAGAGCCAAGGCTATTCAACCATAGTTAGCACCGATTGTGTATTGTTCATACAGCGTGGGGTCTACTCACACCTGATCACCAAAAATGGGCGTACTGTCTAAACTGAGAGGGGAGCGAACAGAAGATATTAGCACTTTGCCAGACTGGTCAGTCTTGATTTGTGAGCACTGCGAGAGGATGGAACGAAGGTATTGGTAGTCCGGTTTCTCGTCAAAGCCGAGGGAGTGGACATGACTGATGAATTCACAGAAGGGAGCGGGTAAGCCTCCGCACAGCTCTTCTACCATGATCGATAATTTCTTCCGGAGGACTGCCTCCTGGTCACTACGGGTGGAAAGGTTGGTCCACGGTAAGTTGCTGCGTGCTGAATAAATGATGGTATAGGCAAGCAATTCCAGGTCGTCACGATGCAATTGGGCATGTCCTTGCTGGCCATTGATGGACCTGAACGGAAGGGTACCAACGATCGAGTGATTCTTGGAGTATGGTATGTGTAAATAAGTTGCGGGATTGTGGAATAGCTGGGCCAAGCCGAAGTCAATGAGGATGACGGTCAGGTTATCAACTCGAATCATGA
>QLOS01003420.1:0-12528 GCA_003313725.1 Russula sp. MG48 | reverse complement strand
CTCGTTGCTTGATTCGTTCCACACGCAGTCCGGGCCGTGGGCCATTCTATCCAGAATGGACACTGTCGCGGATTACATCGCGATCGCTCCTAATCAACTTGAAGGCAGGGTCACTCAAGTCTGCCGGGACCTCGTCAAGGGCCTCGCGTATCTTCACAAACTCTGTATCGCTCACAGGGACATCAAGCCCGACAACCTTGTTGTCGACCCGGACTTTTGCTTGAAAATAATCGACTTTGATATCGCTATACAAGTAAAGGACGAGGACGAGGAGGTCGATGACCAATGTGGGACGAAGCATTGGATGGCGCCCGAGATCGAGGACAAGTCATCGACGTACAGTCCGATCAAGGCTGATCGATGGTCATGCGGACGTGTCCTTCTGTACCTTCTTGACGAGTTTAGGAAAGAAGACAAGCTCCTGAGGGCGATTGCGGGGAAGTTGAAGGGGCATGATCCCGAACAGCGGCCGTCGTTGCTTGAATGGCACACTTGGTTCGCCACACCGCCCTTGGACGTAGCCAACGTACGGAAAGGTAGCGAGAGAAAGGCCTCGCTACCTCGGCAAGACGCAATGGAAAATACGAAGGTGAAGAGGCAGAGACTCATCGTATCAGACCAGAGGGAGAGGGAGAGGGTGTTATAATAGAGGTGTATCATGATGTACATGCCAGTGTAATGTCGATAATTTCTTATTTTCGAATCATATTAAGTGCATCCTGTCGTCGTGCTGATGCCTACTAGTATCCCTTGCTCGTTGGTTGAGTCTCTCCCTCCTAGTCCTCCTCATCCGTATCCGGGGGTAGCATTTTTTTTGCTGCAGAATCGGAGCTGCTCATGCCCCTTTGACGAGGAACGACGAAACCGTTCGTCGGCTGCACACAGTGGCCGTGCTAGTGGCCAACGCGACTGTTTTTCACCATCGCATCGCCATTATCATCTTCGATCGTCGTCCTCATCCACCACCCTCACCCACCATCTCAAGCCTGTGTCGGGGCCGTAGACGTGGATGTAGACGGCGTCGAGTGCCATTGGTGTCAGGTAGACACCGTCTGCTTCCATGGCTCCTCTTCCCACCCTTCTTTCGCCCTCCTCGCCTTGTCATGTTCTCCGCTACTTGAATAACAAGGTCAACAGGCCGTCAAGGAGAGGGTTTGCGAGCCTCTAGTGCCCCCGCCTACCACAGGCATGAAGAGACTGCAAAGATTTGCACCTGATGTGTTTCTTTCGCCTTTGCCTCCCCTAAGACCCTCCTCTCCTCCGCAGTAGTCGACTGCTCTCGAGCCTGCGTCCCGACCGCCCATCCCTCCAACGCTGTCGCCTGTGCCCTTCGCCATGCTCGGTGACGGCCCTTGAATCGACTCAAGTGATCTCCTCTTCCTCGTGGCCTTCATACTTACCTGAAGTCGGCCAGATGGGGAGGGAGATCTGGTCGTCTTGCGGGTCTGAACGTGTGCAGCGAGGAGCTCGAGGCGTCAGGAAGGGAGGTCAAGCGAGCGTTTTACCATGTCCACGCCCTCGCCTCTGCTTCCTTTCAAGTTCTCATTCTCTGACGATGACGACGAAACACACACGGCGCACAAGCCATGTGTGGATCCAACTCCACCTTCCCTGCGCAGACCAGGGTGTGCGTTTGCATCACATCTCCACTCTGCAACTGTCGCGGTGAGTAATCCGCTCTATTCACGGCGATAGTGTCCTCGCTGTCGACGGACAACTACTGTAGAAAACCCATGATGAATTTGTAATACAATGGGGAAAGAGGGCAGAACACGGGAAGGAGACGCCTGCAGTGACGACGATGACTCGGAGCTCAGAGGCAAGGCCGACATAGGCCCTCGTTTGTTTTCTTAGACAATTTTTCAACAGACTCGGCGACTCATTCTTCTCGGTTTGGTCTTTCAATCTCCTGTGTGCGGCCCTCATCTCGAAATAAAATGTATGCGTCTCCGAGTCTGCCTCCGCTTGAGCACTCTCAGAGTTATGAGAAGCTGTCTCCCGCCTTCACTCCTCCTGTTCCTTTCAGAGACGTCTTCGCACCTGGCCTGTCACCCATGGACCACTCTTCTCGTCTTCCTCGACAAGCTCACACTTGGGCACGCACCCCACATAGTCGACCTTTTCTCAAGAAGCTTCTCAACTCTCAGGATGACTCTGATGAAGACGGCTTTCCCTTTGACGATGAATCTCCACCCCCCCTCTTCTTCAATCCACCTAGGATGTACGTCCACCCCTTTGAGAGCTACCCCGCGACCATTTATCTACTCCTTCTCTCCCCCTCTGTCTGCTTCGTCTTCTCTCGATATTCCACTCTCTTGCACACCTGCGCGGCACCGCCCTGATTATTCCCCGACTAGGCAGGAACCGCCTTCTAGGACTCCATCTTTGACTGTAACCCTAAAGCGCTCTGCGTCTGTCAAGCGTCCAACCGGCTGAGGGAACAAGCGCATTAAGGTTATTACTCCCGAGACTTCCCCATCACCCTCTGTCCTTCCGTCTCAACGTACCTTTCCACCTTCTATTCCTGTTCACCCCAAATTTCCAGGTTTTTATCATCGCTTTCCGGTCATACCCCTGGTACTGAAAGTGTAAGCTCTCCAGCCATTCTCCTTTTTCTATTTAAAGCCCTTCTGGTTGCACCGCAAATCCCCCGCGCGACGTGTTCGACCTTTACACCCCGCACCTCGTCCGCGGTTCCGGTCACACCGAAGTTGGACTCTATCCCCTCTGCGCCTGCACAGGAACAGGGAAAAGTCTGGCTCAGCATGAAATTCTCCCCTATACAATTGGTGGGCACCGTTATATTCAACAGTCTTCCCTCCATGACACCCACATAACCGTGTCCCACTTCCTCTCCTGTGTCCCCTTTTACCCTCGTTTCTAATTCATGACAACAGCTACCACATGCAATACTTTCATGGTAAGTTATGTCGCACTGCCCTGCCCCCTTGCCATTGTCGAAGTGTACGTCTCACCAGGTATCGCTGCCTCCACCGCGGACCCATTCTCCCCGCCCACTGCCTTCCTTCTGCACAACTCCACGCCAGCGGCCGGGCAAACTCGAGCGTACGCACATGCTTGGGGGCCGGTGTCATCGCTATGCGCGCTGTATACCAGTTCAGGGTGTCAAGGACGCCAATGCCAAGGTATATCTCGCTTCTTCCTTCCCCCTTGAATTGCTGAATTTTGATTAGATTAATGGGGTTCCCAGGTGGAAACATGCAGCGACGTGCCACAGCATGAACACGAACCGCGGAGAACGCAATGCATCTATGCCGGATCCCGCCAACTAGATTTCGGCGTCTCGACCTGCATATTACTCAAACAATGAACTTCGGACTGACTATCCGTCCATCATCATCCTTCTTTACCAATCCGACCGAACTTCTGTATCTCCATATCATCCGCATCTCAGCTATTGTGTCCACCGTCCGCTGCTCAGTGCTATCTTCCCACTGCCTTCTGTATTCCTCGACTTGCCCATGCACTCGACATAGAATGTGTAGCGGTTCTGGCTCGTCATATGTCGGCAACCATGCCTCCCCCTGAGGAGGAAGAATGAGTTCGGATACCAGGATTTAGCTACCAGAGATAGAGCATGCACCGCAAGGCTGTGTCTCACAGAAACAGAAACGCGGAGAAGGACGCCGAAGAAGAGACCATCTGGAGGGGTATTACATAATAACTTCTCCAGGCGAGCAGCTTGCACACTCCTCTGACTTTACACATCTGTAGGACAAGTCGCTCAGATTATGTCTGATTCACGTCGTAATTTTTTCCTGGAAACCTACTGTACTGTACAATATATGTCCGTATTCGTACGAAATTTCAAGGTGTTTGGACCAGGTGTTCGATAGCCAGATTCACATCTGTCCTTCAAGCGTGAGATTTTGTTAGAACTTGTACTTTTATAACTGAGATTCTGGCAACAACTCTCAGTCTTGGGAAAAATCATGTATTTAGCTGCATAGGTAGGACATATCAGGATATTGCCTGTCAATGATTTGAGAGGGGTTGACCGAAACTGAAGTTACGAAAAGCTGATTGACGCCGTTACGTCTCACGTCTCACGTCGCTTTTCTCCATACTGAGATGGAGAGGCAGAGGAAGCAGGACCAGGAGGCAGAGAGGGGTGAGAGGAAATCAGACCGGGAAGCAGATGCGAAGGCTAGAGCTCAAGCCGACATACAGTGGGAGAAGATCAAGGCTGATCATGAGAAAGCCTTAGAGGAATGGAGAACGGAGTGCGACAGGCTGAAGGCTGAAGGTGCCCGAGCAAAAGACTTGCCAAAGAAGCCAAAGAGGGCACCCAAGTCTAAACCTGCCGTCCGGGCTGTTGCTGTGTTGCCAGAGGGTGAAGAGAAACAGGAATCATCATCGTGGGCCTGAGAAGTGTTTCCCACCTGTGCAAACTCGTGGTAGCAGCCTCAGAGTATCTAAACAGTGCTAAAATGGGTTACGCGGATTGCTTCGCCGCTTGACTCTCCACTTCCACAATTTTGTCACCGAGTTCCTTCACCTTCTGCCTGTTCGTCGCCCTTCCAAGGTGCATCCGACCCACAATAGACTGCAAATGCGAGCGCCCAATGCCTATGGGCAATCGGTGCCAGCGCATGCGCCTCTACCGACCGACGATCTCCGCGTCCGCGTAGAAAGCCTTGATCGCGCGCGCATGCACGCGCCTCTCAAAGTTCTCCTGCGATTTTTTTGTGCGCAAATGGGCCCTGGGGAACCGTCCATAGCGTGCGCCGAGTGGGCAGAGAGACGACGCCCGAGATCGGGATCCCGAGACGCCGCGGCATGGGAGGCAAAGTGTGCCGCGAGCTGGATGGGCTCGGGGTGGTGCGCGCGGAACTGGATGAATGCCGCAGGGATGCCGTGCGTGCGCGGGTGTCGGTATGGCTCGAGGACGCCGCGGCCGTGCACCACGGTTGCGTGCCATTGACGCTCTTCGGGGTCTACGCGCACGCCCCTGAGTGCCTTGACGGTCGTAACCTGTCGCTGTGGGCTGGGGGACTTGAAGATCCGTGAATTTAAAAGACACGAATGAGGGAGTGGTGGTCAGCGCTGGGAGACACACGTTGAGGATCCCGCGCCCGCAGCGGACTCTGGTGCGGGGGTCTGGGCTTCTGTGGTCCTACACGAACGAACGTAAGGAGGGGCTATGGTGAAAGAGAGAACGCACGATGCTCGTGTTGTTGACTTGTTGACTGCTTCCGCTGCTACGTTCTGTGCTTTTGGCGTTTTTACAGGTCTACGGGATGACTTCAATATATTAAAAGTGGAGGCACGTGTAAAACTGACGAAGGATGAGAGTTGGACACCTTGGCAAGTGTCCTCGCCACCTCAGGTTTTCATCCCTAAACTTTCATAAGTCGATATGCGCGACGTGATTTACTGAACTTACCGAGGCGGCGCGCTGACAGAGCCTGCAGAGCGTCTGGGTATTACCTTCGCCCTGTGAGGGGCCCGGGAAACTGTACGCCTTAGTGCACTGGTAAGCATCGCATCTATGTGGACACGTCGGAGGACGGACGGCGGACGCGGTACTCTGCGCCAATACTCAAATTAGGCATTTCATTCCCGTAGGTCACGTGCTCTTGGACCCAAACTGCTGTCAATGTTCGAGTTCCAATTGCTATTTTGATTTGACATCCGATAATATAACACGCCGCCTTTGAATGTCTCAACCAAACGACAACGATGCCGTCCACCAGAGGCTCTTTTACGCTATTCTGCCAGATTGTAGATCACAAAAATCAACCCCTCTGTCGCTTTTTTTCTGTTTCTGTTCCCACAAGTGCAAATGTTGATAGCCTCTATGACAAAGTCATCACGAAGTTAGTCGAACTTTTGCCGGGTTTCCGAGCTTCGCTGGGCTTGCAGCTCTGGAAACTTTCTACGCCTATCCCTACAACTAGCGATGTTGAATACAAATTGGCCCTCACCAATCTGGTGTTTCCAGTTCTGAAGTCCAATATTGAACACGACGCACCCAGCTTGCAACTACTCAACCCATCCTATGAGATATCGGACTATTGGAACGAACAGCCTCTGAAAAAGTGTGTACATCTTGTTGTGAGGGCTCCGCAAGTGGATGGCTCTGCCGACGACACGAGTGGTGAGTGCTTTATACGTCCCCTTGCTCCAGCTCAGCATGTCTGATGAACACGCTGCCCGAAGATAAAGGTGTCCTCGACTCGGACCTTTGCAAAGAATACCAAGATATTTTCATCAAAGTGACAACGTGGGGAGCCTTCGAGAAGTCCGACATAGAACTGAATGATTTCCAACGGACAACATCAGTACCAGAGTTTGTCGCAACCTTTGAAGGAAAGCTAGACAGCGAGCCAGGTGTGGCCAATAATGTGCGTTGTTTCCTTGACTTGTCCTTCTGCTTTTCGATTCTGACGGGTCAGTGTAGGGGCGTATCGAATACACGATTCCCGGTACCGGGCTGCATGTTTTGGTTCGCGATGACTCGACCACCGAGGACAGGCCATCCGGGGATCTGACCGCCGAGGACAGATCTCACGAGGAGAAGGAACAGCCGTGGCGCTATGCCGAGCGACTCGAGGTAACGCATATCGCGTCTATTGCGTCCGAGGGATGGGAGAAATTTTGGAAGGGGCCTCTCGGAAATGGCCTAATGGGACCTTTGACGAACGCGATCTTCTTTAACAGCTTCGTGCTTAATGTCCTGCTTAATTTTCCAGAGGACAAAGTGACCGCTCAACTGTACGTGCTTTTTCTCGCCCCCTTCAATTGCGATTTAGCATCCTTACAGAAACCATGCCCAGTGGCCTTTCGATCTTATCACGAAAGGTGTAGCCATTCAACCCATAAATGAACAAATCCGTCGGTACAGACCTCGCAGTGACTTACTTGTCTTGAAGTCAACTCTTCCTCGACTGCTCGTAGAAGTTAATTCGAGTGAAAAGAAAGGTTGGCCTCCGGATCTTATCCGGATGCTTTTGAAGGGGGCCGCTATCGTCCGTTTCGCAAATACCTTCTTGGACGCGTTCAAGAAGAAGGACTTCGTCTTCGTTGCTATCTCTATTTGGGCCAATGGCAAAGCAACTCGCTATACACTGTTTCAAGAGCAGAATGGGCAAACAGTATGTTGTGCTTTGTGTATAAGCAAGCTCGCAGGCTGAGCTGTCATAGGTTTATTATCGAAAAAAGGAGTTTAAGCTGAAGGCTCCGGCTGGCCGCGTCCAGTTTGCACACCAGTTGTACAACCTTCTTCACGTGCCGGTAGGGGACGAGGAAGCCAAAGACACGAGAGCGAAGATTGGACAGCTCAAGGACAAGATCTCGAAACATGACAAGAAATTCCCCATGAAGTCGTTTTATACCAACGAGGACACTCGAGGGACCAAGAAACGTGCTCGTACAGTTGACGGTGGCGGTGCTGGTGCTGGAGGCGCAGGTGCAGCAGACTGCGCAGAGCTCAGAGCACACGGCTATGAGGTGAAATCGGAAGTCATTGTGGATGATAGGGGTATCGCATGGGAGAAGCTTTTCAAGGTGTGGCAACCCTTTTGTACTTATTATACGCACGCCGCGCTAACGCTCGACCCCAGATGCCGTCTCACATCCTCACCGTGTATCGACCGTCAGACCCGAGCAAGGAACTCATCGCGAAGAAAGTCCGAAAGGAATCGAACGAGCTTGAGATCCTCAAACTTCTTAATGCCATCCAGCCGAAGTCCGAGCACGTTATCTCGTTGCTTGATTCGTTCCACACCCAGTCCGGGCCGTGGGCCATTCTATCCAGAATGGACACCGTCGCGGATTATGTCGCGATCGCTCCTAATCAACTTGAAGGCAGGGTCACTCAAGTCTGCCGGGACCTCATCAAGGGCCTCGCGTATCTTCACAAACCCTGTATCGCTCACAGGGACATCAAGCCCGATAACCTTGTTGTCGACCAGGACTTTTGCTTGAAAATCATCGATTTTGATATCGCCATCCAAGTAAAGGATGAGGACGAGGAGGTCGATGGCCAATGTGGGACGAAGCATTGGATGGCGCCCGAGGTCGAGGACAAGTCATCGACGTACAGTCCGATCAAGGCTGACCGATGGTCATGCGGGCGTGTCCTTCTGTACCTTCTTGACGAGTTTAGGAAAGAAGACAAGCTCCTGAGGGCGATTGGGAGGAAGTTGAAGGGGCATGATCCCAAGCAGCGGCCGTCGTTGCTTGAATGGCACAACTGGTTCACCACACCGCCCTTGGACGTGGCCAACGTACGGAAAAGTGGCGAGAGAAAGGCCTCGCGACTTCGGCAAGACGCAATGGAAAACACGAAGGCGAAGAGGCAGAGACTCATCGTATCAGACCAGAGGGAGAGGGAGAGGGAGTTATAATAGAGGTGTATCATGATGTATATGCCAGTGTAATGTCGGTAATTTCTTATCGAATCATATCAAATCGCACCCTGTCGTCGTGCTGATGCCTACTAGTATCCCTTGCTCGCTGGTTGAGTCTCCCTCCTAGTCCTCCTCATCCGTATCCCCAGGTAGCATTTGTTTTTCTGCAGAATCGGAGCTGCTCATGCCCCTTTGACGAGGAACGACGAAACCGTTCGTCGGCTGCACACAGTGGCCGTGCCAGTGGCCAACGCGACTGTTTTTCGCCATCGCATCGCCATTATCATCTTCGATCGTCGTCCTCATCCACTACCTTCACCCACCATCTCAAGCCTGTGTCGGGGCCGTAGACGTGGATGTAGACGGCGTCGAGTGCCATTGGTGTCAGGTAGACACCGTCTGCTTCCATGGCTCCTCTTCCCACCCTTCTTTCACCCTCCTCGCCTTGTCATGTTCTCCGCTACTTGAATAACAAGGTCGACAGCCTGAAGTCGTCAAGGAGAGGGTTTGCGAGCCTCTAGTGCCCCCGCCTACCACAGGCATGAAGAGACTGCAAAGATTTGCACCTGATGTGTTTCTTTCGCCTTTGCCTCCCCTAAGACCCTCCCCTCCTCCGCAGTAGTCGACTGCTCTCGAGCCTGCGTCACGACTGCCCATCCCTCCAACGCTGTCGCCTGTGCCCTTCGCCATGCTCGGTGACGGCCCTTGAATCGACTCAAGTGATCTCCTCTTCCTCGTGGCCTTTATGCTTACCTGAAGTCGGCCAGATGGGGAGGGAGATCTGGTCATCTTGCGGGTCTGAACGTGTGCAGCGAGGAGCTCGAGGCGTCAGGGAGGGAGGTCAAGCGAGCGCTTCACCATGTCCACGCCCTCGCCTCTGCTTCCTTTCAAGTTCAAGTTCAAGTTCTCTGACGACGACGACGAAACACACACGGCGCACAAGCCATGTGTGGATCCAACTTCACCTTCCCTGCGCAGACCAGGGTGTGCGTTTGCATCACATCTCCACTCTGCGACTGTCGCGGTGCCAGTGAGCAATCCGCTCTATTCACGGCGATAGTGTCCTCGCTGTCGACGGACAACTACTGTAGAAAACCCATGATGGATTTGCAATGCAATGGGGAAAGAGGGCAGAACACGGGAAGGAGACGCCTGCAGTGACGACGATGAGCTCAGAGGCAAGGTCGACTTAGGCCCTCGTTTGTTTTCTTAGACAATTTTTCAACAGACTCGGCGACTCATTCTTCTCGGTTTGGTCTTTCAATCTCCTGTGTGCGGCCCTCATCTCGAGATAAAATGTATGCGTCTCCGAGTCTGCCTCCGCTTGAGCACTCTCAGAGTTATCAGAAGCTTTCTCCCGCCTTCACTCCTCCTGTTCCTTTCAGAGACGCCCTCGCACCTGGCCTGTCACCCATAGATCACTCTCCTCATCTTCCTCGACAAGCTCACACTTTGACACGCACCCCACATAGTCGACCCTTTCTCAAGAAGCTTCTCAACTCTCAGGATGACTCTGATGAAGACGGTTTTACCTTTGACGATGAATCTCCACCCCCCTCTTCAATCCACCTGGGATGTACGTCCACCCTTCTGAGAGCTACCCCGCGACGATCTATCTCCCCCTTCTCTCCCCCTCTGTCTGCTTCGTCTTCTCCAGATATTCCACTCTCCTGCACACCTGCGCGGCACCGCCGTGATTCTTCCCCGACTAGGCAGGAACCGTCTTCTAGGACTGCATCTTTGACTGTAACCCTAAAGCGCCCCGCGTCTGTCAAGCGTCCAACCGGCCGAGACTTCCCCATCACTCACTTTCCTTCCCTGTCAACGTACCTTTCCATCTTCTATTCCTATTCACCCCAAATTTCCGGGTTTTTATCTTCGCTTTCAGGTCATACCCCCGGTACTGAAAGTGTAAGCTCTCCAGCCATTCTCCTTTTTCTATTTGACAGCTTTAAAGCCCTTCTGGTTGCCCTGCAAATCCCCCACGCGACGTGTTCGACCTTTACACCCTGCACCTCGTCCGCGGCTCCGGTCACACCGAAGTTAGCCTCTATCCCCTCTGTGCCTGCAGACCGGCAGGGACGGGGAAAAGTCTGGCTCAGCATGAAATTCTCCGCATACAAGTGGTGGGCACCGTTATATTCAACAGTCTTCCCTCCATTACACCCATGTCCTCGTGATCATGTGACTCTATGGAGCACTTGACATCAACTCATTCGGCGTTCTTTGTGAATATTTTGCAATCCTGTATTTCTACCTCTGAAATGACTATCTGGGGTTCACTATATAGCATTTAATTTGTGTATGACCATGAAAAGTTGGCAAAAATCAGAGCATTTCTCATCAGTATTTGCCCATTAAATTTCGGTTTTTGCAAAAAAAGACATAAGAAACAAGTCTCTCACAACGTCTGGTCATTGCACCTCTATACAATTTCGAAGAGACATGCATGGGAGCTATACATTGGATACTGGAACAAGTCCAAAGCAATTTGATCAAAAATGCAGTCATTGGAGTCATTTGGTCCCTTGACCCCGATGTTCCATTGACCCATGAATGACTGTATATGTCCATATTTGTACGAAATTTCAAGGTGCTTGGGCCAGGTGTTCGATAGCCAGATTCACATCTTGGGCAAAATCATGTATTTAGCTGCATAGGTAGGACATCAGAATATTGCCTGTCAATGATTTGAGAGAAGTTGACCGAAACTGAAGTTACGAAAAGCTGATTGACGCCGTTACGAGAACACGTCTCACGTCGCTTTTCTCCGTACTGAGATGGAGAGGCAGAGGAAGCAGGACCAGGAGGCAGAGAGGGCTGAGAGGAAATCAGACCGGGAAGCAGATGCGAAGGCTAGAGCTCAAGCCGACATACAGTGGGAGAAGATCAAGGCTGATCATGAGAAAGCCTTAGAGGAATGGAGAACGGTGTGCGACAGGCTGAAGGCTGAAGGTGCCCGAGCGAAAGACTTGCCAAAGAAGCCAAAGAGGGCACCCAAGTCTAAACCTGCCGTCCGGGCTGTTGCTGTGTTGCCAGAGGGTGAAGAGAAACAGGAATCATCATCGTGAGCCTGAGAGGTGTTTCCCACCTGTGCAAACTCGTGGTAGCAGCCTCAGAGTATCTAAACAGTGCTAAAATGAGTTACGCGGATTGCTTCGCCGCTTGGCTCTCCACTTCCACAATTTTGTCACCGAGTTCCTTCACCTTCTGCCTGTTCGTCGCCCTTCCAAGGCGCATCCGACCCACAATAGACTGCAAATGCGAGCGCCCAATGCCTATGGGCAATCGGTGCCAGCGCATGCGCCTCTACCGATTGACGATCTCCGCGTCCGCGTCGAAAGCCTTGATCGCGCGCGCATGCACGCGCCTCTCAAAGTTCTCCTGCGATTTTTTTGTGCGCAAATGGGCCCTGGGGAACCGTCCATAGCGTGCGCCGAGTGGGCAGAGAGACGACGCCCGAGATCGGGATCCCGAGAGATGCCGCGGCGTGGGAGGCAAAATGCGCCACGAGCTGGATTGGCTTGGGCTGGTGCGCGCGGAACTGGATGAACGCCGCAGGGATGCCGTGCGTGCGCGGGTGTCGGTACGGCTCGGGGACGCCGCGGCCGTGCACCACGGTTGCGTGCCATTGACGCTCTTCGGGGTCTACGCGCACGCCCCTGAGTGCCTTGACGGTCGTAACCGGTCGCTGTGGGCTGGGGGACCTGAAGATCCGTGAATTTAAAAGGCACGAATGAGGGAGTGGTGGTCAGCGCTAGGAGACGCACGTAGAGGATCCCGCGCCTGCAGCGGACTTTGGCACGGAGGTCGAGGCTTCTGTGGCCCTACACGAACGAACATGCTTGTGTTGTTGACTTGTTGTCTGCTTCCGCTGCTACGTTCTGTGCTTTTGGCGTTTTTACAGGTCTACGAGATGACCTCAATCTTGCAAAAGCGGAGACGCGTGTAAAACTGACGAAGGATGAGAGTTGGTATGTGTCCTCGCCGCCCTTAGGTTTTCATCCTTAAACTTTCATAAAGTCGATATGCGCGACGTGATTCACCGAACTTACCGAGGCGGCGCGCTGGCAGAGCCGGCAGAGCGTCCGGGTATTACCTTCGCCCTGTGAGGGGCCCGGGAAACTGTACGCCTTAGTGCACTGGTAAGCAT